>JABFPB010000611.1:0-34795 GCA_022817645.1 Ceratoteleas bidentatus
TATTCCACTTATTAGAAGAATATTCCTCTAATTATAAGAATAATCTTCTAATTATCAGAGGATTGTTTTTAGAGTGAGTAAAATAATCATCTTCAATAATTAGTTTCTCGAAAACGAACTATGAAAGTCCAAATTTCATACCAACCAAATTTACGAAATGATTTACTCATAATTTTTTCTCAAACTACGAAATTTGACTTTTATTTCTCTCAGCTTAAATTACAAAAATGATTTAAAGACGAACCTCTTTAAATCATTTTTAAAATCATGTTTTTTTAATTAATATATTTTTCCAGCAGCGTGTAAAATATTATCACATCAAACGTATGAAACTTCGACTCAGATTTCCGATATACCAAGCTACGAGATATCCCGCGTACATCGTTTGCGGTAAACAGCTCTCACACCCCAATACACGTCATGACCCAAAATATCCGATTCGTCGATCGAAACGATTTTTTGCGATTCACGTCAATACAAAATATTCATCACCGGCATTAACATCGGCGTCGCGGAATAGAGCATTATTAATTAATGAACCCCTGAAAGATTTCGCAACGAATGCTAAACATGCGAATCACGAGTTTTCGAATGAATCGCCGCGCATGTTACGATATGCAATTATATAACGCTGGTGTTACTAGTTCTTCGATGGAAAAATATGGAAAAGCGTGTCATAAGGTACATTGGATAATACACGAGTTGGTTATATAAAGAGTTATGGCGATATATTATATATTTCGAAAAATCGAATTCTCGTTGCCCAAAAATCGACTATTTTACATGAAATACAGGTTTTATCAGAAAAATGAGTCATAAGTTGAAGCTTTTTTACTTACCACTATTTGACATTTTATACTACTTTACAATTTTTTTTTAATTTTGTAATATTTATTATATAAACAACTTTGTTTTTTTTAAATATTAAACAACATTTTAATTACTGCTAGTTTATATTTTATGCTATTTTTACATTTTTTGTTTTTTAATAAATATTATATTATTTAAAAAAAATTGTTAATATTTATTGCGTTACAAAGTATTTTTTTAATATGTAAAACATGTTTACTTACTTCTTTCTAGTTTATATTTTATATTATTTTTTAATTTGTTAATAAATGTATTATTATTAAAAATTTTATTTTTTAAATATTACAAATTTGTTTACTTACTAGTACTTTATATTATACACTATTTTTACATTTCTAAAATTTGTTATAAATATTATATCATTAAAATTTTATTTTTAAAATATTTGTTAGATTTTTACTATTTTAAAAAACGTCCTCCGCCTCGATTGGACACTTTTAAGACTGCTCCCTCGAGATCCAGGGCGAAACAAAAGATTCCGTCTGGGCGTCTCTCGTCGAAATAAACGCGCGGCATCAATTTGACGGGCGATTGTTTGTCGCGAGGGACACTTGCCCGGTTGTTTCCCAAGAAATAAATTTGAGCAATTTGAAAAAACAAGCGCGCCATCGATTTGCCCGACTTGCCCGTAACAATCCACTCGAGTTCGTTCACGGGAGGACGCAAAGATGTTTGAATAGCTGCGTCTCGGGACGACGTGGCTGGCAGCAGGGGTGCCATTTCCAGGGGTAGATTACGACCGGGAATTAGGGGAGACCTTGGAGGGTTTGATATAAAAGATTCTTTGGGAACCAGATTCAAGATTCGATCACAGGCCTTTCAAAAACTCAAGTCGCACCGCGCGAGACAGTAACGCGTCGTCCCCTTCGTCTTGTTTATTAAAGTCCGTCGTTACCGGTCGATTCGGCATCGTGGAATTCACACCGCAGGTTGTGCATGTGGGAAAATCCTCGATGAGAACGCATTTTCAAGATTACAGATATGCGCGAGAATGCCTCGCCAGGGTCCCATAACACCCCGTTGGCTGTAACCTTTCGGTTTAAAAATCGCTCTTCGTATGGAATACTTTATTATTGTTGGCTTCGCAATTCTTGAAAGGATACATTCAAGAATTCATTTAACCTGGTTTGAACGCCACTGTGGTTTAAGGAATTCCAATTTCAGAATTCAAGTTTAACTTTTTTAATATCTATCAAACTGGCTCTGGAAAGAAGAGAAGAAAATTGTTGTCTGTTTAAACGCAGACAGTGGAATTGAACAAAAGCGAATTCTTTTGAAGGATTTTGAAGAGGAATTCATTAATCATCGAATAATTTCTATTCGTTTCTATAAAATATTTTTATCGAGGCATACAGTAGCCAGATTCTCTTTTTCAAGGGTTGGGTGGTTTATAATAATTTGTTTTAAAACGACTTAAGCGTGTTCATTTGCCTTCATCTCGACTCACGGGATATTCATAGATGAAATATGAAGACTGTATTATCCCTAAGCTTTTCCCCCCGAGACAAATCCAAACGAATGGGGAGAAAATTGTCTTGAAGTAGACCGTGTAAAAAAGCGTTATCGTGGTTCGGTCGACGTTCTCATGAACTATTAAAATCCATTGGCTATCGGAAGAAGGAAGAGGGATTAGCGTGCATTTGGCAGCGAAGAACACACATGCACATGTCACATGCACGCCATGTCCCGACATAAATCACGTCCCGGGTTCTCACATTCATTCTCCGGCTCCGCAATCCCCACTAAGATTAATCAATTGCAAATTTACATCCTACTTTGTATTTCGGCTCCGTTCCCTGTGCTTTTCCAAATTTTAAACTGACACTTTACTTCGAGGGCTGAAAAGAAATATATTATGTACATTGCAGAAATCAATGGCATCGTTACTAAAAAATAGTAATTCCAAAACACCATCTTCCCTTTTCAGGTCCTAATTTTTTATCTAATTATCTAATTTTTATCTACTTTTTTCAAATAGATAAGAAAACATTTTTTTCATTTAGTGCCTAAATCAAGTTGTACTTGTTGAAAAAGCTGGAATCCATTTGAACCTGTACATTACACGCAATTTTTCGAACCTTAAGTTTCGTATTTAATTTGAGAAAAATGCGCGTAGTCGGATTCTCCGACGTGCAATTTATGACGGAAACGTGACTCGAGGGTTGCTGATATAAGACAGGAGGGCGTCGCTTAAAAAGAAAATTAATGGAGGCGTTTGTTTTTTGTGCAGAAACGGGAGAGATCGACCGGCAAGAGAATGGACCGACTGCGGCGAAGCTTTCGAGACAGCTTTCGGCGACGGAAAGATCCTCACGTCCCGGAATCCAGCAAGCCGCACCAATGGCAGGCGGACGAGAGTGCGGTGCGGTCCGCGACTTGCGCTTTTCACGTTAAGGCAAGTGTCTAGTTTGCATGATAAAGGCCCGTGTAATTGGCCCGAAATGCAAATCGCCCCTGATACGCTCATTATGTCATCGACGAGTCGCGCACTCGCCGATACTCGATCGGAATAATGAAGCGATTTCGCGGACGGCTCATGACTATGCGCTATTCCGTATGCGGCTCGCAAATTTCAACGAAATTGCAGTTTACCGTCGATCGGACTGGAGAAGAGTGTAATTGCAATGTCAGATGGGTATACGCCAATCCAGTAACGATCGCAGCCACACAATTAGACCGTTATAGGAGAATGAATGAAAATACAATCAGTAAAATCAGAAAAAACAAAAACTAAATTAAATAAAACACTAAAATCGGCCAAAATAAAAATTAAATTAAATAAATACACAAGAAGTTTATTTTTGTTTATTTGAACACTTAAAAAATTATTTAAAAAAAATGAATGAAATAAAAAATAAAAATCGGTAAAAATAAAAATAAAATTAAATAAAAACACAAAAATCAGTAAAAAGAAAAGAAATAAAACACAAAAATCAGTAAAAAATAAAAATAAAAATACAAAAATCAGTAAGAATATTATTTTATTTTCATTTAAACACTTACAAAAATTAGAAAAATAAAAAATTTTGCTAATTTAAAAAAATGTTTGTGATACAAATTTTATTAAATTTAATTTAAATAGTAAAAAAATGGATTTTTTTATTTTATTGACCATTTAAAGATTGTGTGGCATAAGCAATTGAAAATCAGGTTGGTGTACAGAACATATCGGATGAGCAAAAAACGAGTTGATTCGATTTTCCAGTGCTCTATCCTGTTCTAAGTACGGCGGACGAAGAAAGAGAGAAATATAAACAGGGTGCGATTTCACATGATCCAGAACCGGAATAGTACGTTTTCGTAAGATCATTATTTGAAGGTCGCATTAATGGGAAAATATGTTTGCAGTACCTGGGCTGCGTCGAGGTGTTCGAATCGAGGGGGATGCAGGTGTGCGAAGAAGCTTTGAAAGTGCTGAGGGTGAGTCTTTTCCCAACTTATTTGCTACGTCGTTTCGCACTAAGTGTCCCGCCCCAAACGCGTCAAACGAAACGATAATCCGATAAAAGTTGCAGCAAGTTATACGACGTCGCCGATAAGATATCGATCATTCATGCGAATCAGTGATCTCCGTAGTTAACCACTTGATACGTTATTCTACTTGATTTGAAGATCCAAACGGCTGACGGTTAAACAACAGTTCCACAAACTTCGTGACGTCGTCGCGAGTGTATTCGATAATTATAATTGGGTATCATGAAATTTACATCTAGTGTCAATTCATTTTGTCTACGATTTTCTAAATGTAATAATTACCGTGTAGAAAATATTTCGTAGACTGAATAGAAAAGAATTGGATTTAACTCAATTTTGCAGTTATTTTTAAAGTTTGGAATTTAATTAATATCTTGAATGCCAAAGCAGCCGAATTAATGCCAATTAAGGAATTCAAAGTATTTTTTGAATTAATAATATTAATCCATAATTTAATATGAAATTTCAATTTTGTATGTTATATTTAGTATTAAATTTAATGTTAATTTTAATATGAAATCAAAAATTTTTTTGGTAGAGGTGTAGTTATGGAGCTGACATAAAAAGTTTGTCGTAACAAAAGTTTGTTTATTATGACAAAGTACGTGCTTTCATTACATTTCTTTCGTTTTTTATCAATGTTATGGATTGTTTGATCCAATTCTACAAATTTACGTGCCCCGAGAATTCTCTCGAACATTTTCGCAAAGATTCAACATTAGTTGAAGATAAAGTTGGTTCGAGGATGAGCTAGAGGAATTTGCGGTTACTCAAAGGATTTATATTTAACTTGTTTTATAGGCAGAGGCTATGTTACACAACGAGTCTGCTAAGGTAAATGTTCCTATTTGTGTTATAGTCCCTATTTCTGTTAGCCTGAAAGATTTTATGTTTCTGAAATTAAAGATTGGGATTATATTTTATGAAATCAGTTTTTGAGACCCCACACATACATTGTTTAATTTCAACATATTTTTTATCACGAATTCGCATTTCATTTAATATAAATGCATTTTCATATAAGTAGGTTATGTATGAGACTTATGATATTCGTTTTTTGTCTGTGCACAGCAAATAATTTTATCATCTCCACTGTATCGCAATATGACACTTAATAGCTGTCGATGTATCCTATGTGTGATAAAACTTAGATTTCACTATCAAATGTTTCATAGCAATAACAAATAGGGACACTTGTAGATAAACGGATTTGTAAAAGTAATCTTTTGTAGATGTAAAATAAAAATAATTTTTCCGCACAGCAAAATTTCAAAGTTTACCTTAGTATTATTTTCTTTTTAATACTTTACTTTAGGTGATGCAATTTTAAAGTTCCCTCAAATTTTTCTTAGACTAACACTAATTGGGACATTTACCTTAATTGATTCGCTGTCCAAATGTCACGAAGTTTACGCGAACCCGACTAACACTTTTAGCTCCGTAACTTCTACTTGAAACTCGTACTCTGACATTGTATAGGTTTATACTATGACTTGAAGGACTAAGTTTTTACATTTCATTAATCTATCAAGTTAAACTTTCTGCCTTATAATACAATGCATTAATTGTACATTCAATTGTTATTAAAGTAACCCTTTAAATTAACTTATAATGTTAATTTAATCATCAGCATATACAACAGATTTTCTATTTGTTTCAATAAGCTATTTTTAGCTGTAAATGGTACCCGAGCAAAAAAACTTTGTCAAATCTTAAACAATAAACGATCATTCCCAAAATAAGACCATTTTCAATCAAGTTTTGATCATGAACTAATCGTGATTTGATTAAATCAAATTTTAATAATAACGCAATTGGATCTGATAGGTTTCATTTTTGTGATGAACTATTGATTTGGAACAATTTTTGTACTCAGGTAAATATGGCGAAATTTTGTAAATGTTGGGAACGACACCTGAAAAGTGCATCAACCCTTCACATTCTTATATTTTCTTTTACTCGTATCATCCTAATAAATGATAAAACGATACAAAAAGATTGAAAACGATTGACACGCAAATGAATATATTTTAATTCGAAGATTGCGATTTACATTAGATCTGCTTGTATCAGTGTTTTTTCTTTTTTTTCGTTCAATTCCATATGTACGATTCATCCAACAAACGAACAGTACGTGAAGAATTGGGTTGAATCGTATGTAATCGCGATTTAATTGCTTACAATTTATTTACATTTACAATTAGTACCTACTGATATGTTATTTATTTTCATCGATATTATTAATTAAACAAACCCGTGCTCTAAAAACTCGTTTATTTGATTCGCTTTTGTAGTAACACATCAGATCGTTTACAGCTATGGTTTAATTAAATCAAATTAGCTCGGTAACGGTAACGTGCAAAGCCTCAAGCCTCCAACTTTCCTAGTTCAAATCTTCGTTAGGATTGTTTTTCAATTAATCACGACATTTTAGCTGAGCCATGTTTATATCGTTCGCAATCGCAGGAACTCGATTCACAAATTAAATTAGAAATGCAATTAGAAATTACCTATCGAATTTAATCGTTTTTCATTTACTGGGATATAACAATAAAAATTGGCTGGGAACCATAATGGAATTTAACTTTGGAAATTATAATAGAACCGAGCCTGATTCAAGTATCCATCCACTGTTCCCAGACAGGTTCGATGATATAAAATCCATTCATGGTACCCTTCTAGAAAGTCCAACCATGGAACCTATCTAGGGAATTCCAATCTTTCCAATCCTGTCTAGAAATAGTGAATGGACCCTTGAACCAAGCGTAGTTCCACAATGGTTCAAAACTAAAATTCCATTTATACCAAGCCAGTTTTTTTTATCAGAACTAACAAAGTCCAGGAACAAGTCTACATATCCAATCACTTTACAGAATTCCAAGAGGAAGCCTGTACGAGCCATATTGTACGTATCAGGGGACGGTTTGCGAGTGGTCGAAGATGAGACCAAGGGTCTAATAGTGGATCAAACGATAGAGAAAGTATCATTCTGCGCTCCTGACCGGAATCACGAACGAGGCTTCAGCTACATTTGTCGAGATGGCACCACTCGTCGGTGGATGTGCCACGGGTTCATGGCTCTGAAGGAACCGGTAAGATAACTCGATATCTCGAAAACCCATTGCCTAGATCCAATTTTTGTGTCCTTTCCAAATAGAAACTGACAGAAGTCACGTCATTATCGCATCGATCAATAAGAAAATTACTCTACATCATTCATCTTCTGCTATTGGTCGTACTCACACATTCACAGACCTGATAATTCTACAGTGATTTTTGTCGATCCACAGGGAATGAGTTAAATTACTCAACGAACTTATGTTTTAGGGCGACCGGTTGAGTCACGCGGTTGGCTGTGCGTTTTCAACTTGTCTCGAGAGGAAGCAGCGCCGGGACCAGGAGTGCGGGGTCACGATGACTTTTGACAACACCACTTCAACGTTCACCAGAAGCGGCAGCTTCAGGCAGCCGAGTTTGACGGAAAGGCTACAGGACTCGAGGGAGCGAGCAGTGGGTGAGTCGACCGCGAAGTACTTCTCTAGAACCCCTATTCCAACCATAAATATTTGCTCGTAAAGTCTGTCCAATTATAAAACGCGCTGAAACAATGCCAGGCGTAACTGACGGTGAAAACGTGGAGTCCAAGGTGTAGCTCAAGTCGACGTAATTCCTTGAATACATTAGTTGAACAAAGGATTATTATTCCAATCCCGGGAAGCTGTTCCGAAGGATAAAATTGCTGATAAAAATAATGGGCGTAATTGGGTTTTCATATTCGATTTTAGCCTTGGATTCTTTGTCTGCGAGTTCCTCATCGACAGTAATACTGTATGCCTAAAGGTCATTTCATTGTGATTAATTGAGGAACACTTGGCATGCAAGGAAGACTTACTGAGCTTCCGGGAGCTTCGTTTGGCTTACAGGCGATCAACTAACGCTGTCAATAATTTCAGATGTGCCACCTGTGAGACAGGTGTACAATCCGTTTGCCATCGAGAGGCCCCACGCAACGCCATCTATGCTGGAGAGACAGGGATCGTTCCGAGGATTCAACCAATTGAACCAGGCGTCTCCATTCAAGCGGCAACTTAGTTTACGCGTTAACGATCTTCCGAGTAATTTAGAGCGCACACGTAGTCTTAGCCTTGAACCATCGGATCTCTCGCGAATGCCACTGTCCCACATCGTACCTCTAAAGCCGCCTGGTAAGTTGGCTTCATGGACACAATTGCGCTTCTGTGGTTGCCATTGGACTAAGATATCTGAGTGTTGCAATTCTGGAACGGTGTCGCGCTTTTTATGGGGAGAAGAAACAACCGAAGAAAAGCGCAACACCGTGAAACGCTCGAATGGTTTATCTCTAACTTCTTTTCTGCAACATCTAAATGTTTGATACCTTGCAGCAGCCTATTGCTACTTGCTATGCTATAAGTCTCTAAGATTCTCTTCCTGTTTCACGACAGATTACGAGGGATATGACGAAGGTCATTACTCTATAATTTATGATTGTGATTATTGCCTGCCCCTTGTTCTCTCAGCATTGAACGACTCATAGAAGTGTTCCATCGCTATCATTAGTGTCTACTTCTAGACTACCCTTTTCACCCCGATAGATCGCTGCCAACGTTGGGCAGTCTTTAAAAAAAGAAAGTTTATAAAGTATTAAAATCATTCACCATCATGTATCTCTGTAGAGTTGTAAGAGTTCGGTTCAATTGCGATATTGGACAGCACGAGTGTTTTTATCTGGGTAAACTTTGCTTATGTACTCTGCCTCTCATAACATTGCAATCATCATTTTTCATCTGGATCTTAGAGTTTCCAGAGGTAAATCGGCGGATTACCGGGTAATCGATGTTATAGCATCAATCAGACAGTAGTTGGGTGTAGGTGTTACGCGAACACGATCTCGAAGCACGTTCCCAGTAGACGTACGCACCATTTTCTAGCACAAATCCATCATTGTTTGTTGACCAACGAGCGACGTAACGCGCGACTGACCGTCGCGTGAATTGTAACGTTTGTTTCTGTTTACGCAGTGAGTCCAATCCCGGAAATAAGCCCGAGTGGCCAGGATAGCGTATCGGCGATGTGTCAGCAGCTCTCGCACGGTCTCTCCCTGCTCTCTCGAAATGACTATTTTGGACCAGTTGTTACGCAAACGACCACCAGTTCGGTGGTCAAGGAACTCTTCACGTCCACCACCACCACCACCTTGCCTGGTAAGACACTCAGGTGACCTTCAGGGATAAGGAAGAAGATTAAACCTAACCCGAAGCCTACCCTGATTCAAGAACCATAGGGATTTGTATACAAAACTGTAAATATAGGGATTCATTCAGGAAATCCATAGACGGTACTACAAATTTCTATGAAATACTGTTTCACAGAGATGCATAAACAGAAACATATGGAATTCCATGTACCATCTATGGAGTTCCTGAATCAATTTCTACAATTAAAGGTTTTTTTTAATCCCTATGTTAAACCAGGATGTCTATCTCAAAGCTTGCCCTTAGTTAAAGGTCCAGGAGACTTAGTATGCCAATATTTATTGGTCCAATCTATGATTTTCAATCTCTTCGATTGACTGATTTCCCATCTCTTTTTCAGTGACAAACAGCACGTCCTTGGACGACATGAAATTGCAGAATGGTCCGAGTATTGTGAACAACAACAACAACAATAATTCAGACAAGGACGAGCAGAAGAACAGCTCGAACGTTAGTTGGAAAGAAGCGGCATCCCCTGCCAGTTCGAGGTTGACCCCCATTCTGAACCGGAGTTGCAATCTGAGTCCAGTGCTGTCGAAAATCGGCAACAACGCCACAGTGACTGGTACCCCTGCGCCGGTTACGTCTTACGGCACAACCATCACCGGAAGTCCCGCGTTCAGCACGGCATCCACCTCGTCGTTATCCAGCAGTAGCGCCACCAACTCGGTGCTCAATAGGTCGCCGATACCGATAAGCCAGATAACGCCCATCGCCAATTCCCCGAGTGCGAGCGTCGCCTCCGTTTCACCGGCGTTATCTAACACTTCTACAGACGTGCAGAGTACCACTAGCAACAAGGCGAAGGCCACCCAACCATCCACTCCACCGGTTAGGGTTCAAATTCTTTTCAAAAATGTTTGAATAAATTTACCATTGAACCCACCATACATGGGCCCAAATCTGATTCATATGAGGACCCATATCTGTTGCATATATGGACCTATATTTGATCCATATATGGGCTAATATGGACCTATATTTGATCCATACATGGGCTAATATGGACCTATATATGAATCCATATCTGATCCATATATGGACCAATCTCTTATCCATATGTAGTTCTATATTTGAACCATTTCTGATCCATATATGGATCAATACCTGATCCACTTATGGATCAATACATATGGTTCCATATCTGATCCATATATGGACCCATATATGAATCCATACCTGGTCTATATATGGGCCCATATGAATCCACATCTGATCTATATATGGGACCACATATCATTCCATACCTGATCTATATATGGGCCCATATGTGGATCCATATCTAATTCATATATGAATCCATTTGTGATTCATACATAAATCTATATTTGATTCATGTATGGACCAATATATGATCCTCATTTTGATCCACATTTGATTCATTTGTGAACTATATATGGGACCATATCTAATTTATCTATTTCAAGAATAAATGCCTATTTGGTCACTTTTACTCAAATTCAATCAAGAATATACTAATTCAAGTTGCATTTGATTATTTGCCAAAATAACAATTTGTTAAGCTAAAAGCCGAATACATATAAGAGACCATTGCAGCGCATTTTCAGTCATTACTTTAACATACAATGCGGCGGCGCTCTTTACCGAAGATCAATACTCATTGCAGTTTTAAGCGGCTTACATATCTTGAATATCATTTTTATTCAATGGTGAAGCAAGTATGATTAATGCATTTATTTAACACCTATTAAATAATTCGAATGAATATGAAATGTTATGAAAAATATTTGCGATAAATGACAATCGCTTTTCTCACGTAATATCGATTTCTCCGTATTTTTTATCTCATCCATTTGCGTATTGATTAATTTGTTATGACGCAATCATTACTGAACAAAAAGCTTCACTGTTGAAGAAAACGAATGAAGTTTCGTTGTATACGAACATAGAAGAGTGTCAGAGGATGGAAGTGCGCTGTACAGTTATTATGCCGCATTATGCATGGCATAATTGAAAATGATGTAAGCAAAAATGATGCATAATTGTAAATGTGTGGATTAAAGTTTCGGCGTATGCACGGGTAACAATCGACTTTCGTAAATCAACATTTGTTCGTTCGTGATGCAAATTTAATGAAATTACGGCCACATAATGCGGACTTTAAATCCCAATAATCTGCTGTTATTAACTTTGATTTTCATTTTAAAAAGCTTACCTTCAGCGATCCGTCGTTAGTAAAACGAGTTTCGTAACATACAATTTATGACTTTATTGGCACTTTCTCGTTTACTGCGACATATAATTTTACTGTAATTCAAAATAAAAGTTCATGATTGTTACCCATTCAATAGTACCTTAGTTCTACAAAATGTGTCATCTTGACTGAGGCACTCTTAGGGGGTTTTCGTTTTTTCATGTATTTTCATGAAAAGTTAACTTAAAAACTAAAAT
This sequence comes from Ceratoteleas bidentatus, assembly GCA_022817645.1. Taxonomy (NCBI): domain Eukaryota; kingdom Metazoa; phylum Arthropoda; class Insecta; order Hymenoptera; family Scelionidae; genus Ceratoteleas; species Ceratoteleas bidentatus. Next base: position 12,030 of record JABFPB010000611.1, read on the forward strand.
CCCCTCAATGACATTCCAAAAAATAAAAAAAAGTTTGGAAAAAATATTCTATGCAAACATAAGAACAAAACTAACGAAACTACTACCCATATAGTCATCGAACATGGAATCCATGTGGATTCTGCGTGGAGGAACATTCGGACGTAGATTCGACGTAGATTCCACGTCGAATCTACGTGTTTCAGAGGTGTGTCTGTTAGGGTAACAAAACTAATGAAATTAACGAAACTAACAAAACTACCGAAACAAAACTAACAAAACTACACTGAGAAAAATGGACTGTAACGATTAGTCCATAATTATTTTTAGCCATAAACCCATATTTTTAATGTATTTATATAATTTACAAATATGTTTCCTCTTTCTAGGTCCAACCAGTACCTGCCTCGGCGAATCTTCCGAAACCCGAGCAGTGGCTTGGAACCGTGACGAATTCCGTTCCGGAAACCCAAACAGAAACCGAAACCGAAACCGACACCCTGACTACGATTCCTCCGACGATGCCGAGTGTGCGACGAGCGCCCCCTCTTCACGCTCGCGCTCTGTCTCTCGGCTCCGCGTCGATGAGCGCGCCATCTCGCGGCACCAACGACCCGTTTGACGCGGACTGGGCGGAAATCGCCGCCCGGAACCTGCGTCAGGCTGCCGCAGCATCCACCACCAATCCTTTCATAATGCCCAACGCGACTCAGGCGTTCCAGGTGCAATTATAGCGCCAGGAGTTTGCAAAAAAGATCGCCAACTTCTACAGAAGCAACACGTAGTGCCGTTCTGAACGAGGGCTTTCGCTTTTTAATCAACTTTAGGCGCGAGGCTTAAGTCGCGAAGGCGATTGTGATAAGCTGAACAAGATTAAGAGAGAAACTTGTGATACGATAATTCAAAGAGAAAGAAAGATATGATAAGTCATTTTTACAATTGAGAAGTTTTGTATGGACTGAAAATGGGAAATCGTTTTTGTGGCATTTTTTGCTATCGGTATAAAAATGTTGAGTCATTTGAGGATTAGTACTGTACAGTAATTTTGAAATTGAAGGTTTTCTTAAAAAATCCTGAGTTGAAATTTTTTTACACTTTTCTATCATTTGGATAAGTGTAATTTTTTTCTTGGATTAGATGTTGTTTATGTTATACGTTTTAAAGTTGCTATTGTAAAATCAAAGATTTTTTTGTTTTTGTTGATGGTTGTTTAGGAAAAATGGAAAACCTTCTTCTGTTTTTTTTTTCAAAAATACGGATCATGCGAATAATGAATACCCCACATGTATGGATCATAAGTAGATATTACGAAAATTAATCGTTTTCGAAAATATAAATACTTACTCTAAACGTACCACTACAATTTGATTACAATTAACGATTTTTCATCAACAGTATGAAAACATTGTAGGATAACATTGTAAAGATGACCTTTTTAAACCACAAAGTATGTATTATGGCAAGGATTGATGTCGCGGCAGATCATTTTTGATCACATATATCTATGTATGTATGAAAGCAACTATGGACATGACAATTTTTTAACAATACCAGAATGAGGACAAACCACACTGGTAATCTTCTCGCGAAGACCTCAGTGGCTCGAAATTTTTCTATGAAAAACCAAGAGCACTGTCGGTCAGAAGCGACATCTAGCGATAAGAGCGACTGATTCGAATGGATTTGAAATCGAGTCAACTTATCAAAATCAGCCTGAATTTGCGACTTGGCTTCCTTTCTCAGCCCGTACCTGAACGGCAGTCTTCTCCGCACATAAAACCAAGCAAGAATTGCACCAAAAAAGTAGAGCCACGATAAAAAAGTTGTCTGACGAAAACGCGAGCCCGTTCAGCTGCGAGGCGCCGAAGCCGGAGAATCGCGGGTGGATTCCGGGAGACCCGACGCGGGATGAACGATTGGCCCAACGTTATTTCGAACCGATCAAAAGACCAAGCAGACACCGACCTCCTACGTAGTAATAGTCGCACGACTATTTTTATAACAGCGCTTATATTTTGTACGATGTTTGTAAATCAAAAGCGATTATTTGTACATACGAGAGCCCCTCGGGTACTTATGAGTTGTATAGTTTGCGAGTACTTATCGCGTATTTAATTGTAAATACTTTCGGGGCGCAATCGTTCATCGTCCCCGACCGCGGGGCTGTAAATAATGGTGCGCCGCGGGTCCAGAAAGTAACTTATTAAAATGGACTATAGGTATATGGGAGAGTGTACCATACTGCAAAACTGAAAAAAATGAAGAATTTTTTCATATTTTCAAGAAATTGCCAAAATATCTTTCATTCCGTAAACGCAGTAAAAACTTTTTAATACATTGGCAATATATTGGAGAGTATATTGCCAATGTATTAAAAAGTTATATTTGTAATCCCTGGAAAAAAATTTGGACAGAACTGAAGAGAATTGGATCTTTAGCAGGGTGTCTAGCAACCGAGAAAACCGGGAATTAGCCAGGAAATTTTTTTCGGTCTTAGAAAATGTATTTTGTACTTAAAATTATCATTTAAATTTTTGAAAGGCTAAACATTTTGAAAACATCCATATATATAATAATATAAAAATATTTTATTAATTTAATTATATTTTAAGGAGGCACCTTCGAGATAAAATTAATTAATAACATTTGCACTATCATATTTCGATTGATTACTGGAAAACATAAAGTTCAGGCGTCAAACTGAAAAATTGCGACTTTATTTAACGTCAGCTTATTTTTCGATTTTATTTTTGTCAACTTCTTTCATTCTTCAGTTTTACGTTTCAGTATTTTGAATCTCACTTTCTTTAACTAAATTTTGTCACCAAAAAATAAATATTTTACAATATTTAAGCTGGAAATCTAGTGGTAAAATCAACTATATGTTAATACTATCATAAAAACTTGATACTTTTGATGGTAGCATAACTCACTCCCAGGGGGGCACTCTAGCAAAAAAAGACTCCAATTAAAATAATACAGCGCATTTCACAAAAAGCAAACGATATTTTGTGTAAAATATGTTTGTTCATATTTTCAAATGTTCAAATGGAAATTCTGAAATTTGCAACACTAGTTCCATTTTTTATGGAATTATATGCATTTTCTTTCTTTTGATGTTAATTAATGTATAAATACAATTTTTACTAATACATTTCAAAGATTTAGACTTTCATTTTAATGCAATGTACTTTGACTGAAAATATTTGCAATTTTTATAAATAAATTTAGATTTTACAAATAAAACTGTGAAAATATTCAAAAAAGAACTAATGAAAATCTTGACGAACACAGTGAAATGACTGTCAAGAAAAACGCATTTTACACAAAAAAGCATTTTGCGAAATTCGCATTTTTTGGAAATTGCAGTCTTTTTTCTTACCGAACAATGCCCCCTGAGTGTGGGTATAAGTATCATTTGAATTATTCTTTTTTTTAATAAACTTATGCTACTCTCTAAAGTATAAAGTTTTTATGATAATATTAACATAAAATTCAAACAGTACATAATTAATGTTTAATATAATTATCTTAACCATACTGTTTAAAATGTATGCTTTCTAAATCTTGAAAATATCTTTTCGTTTACTGGGAAATTGTCTGAAACGAACCGTGAAAGCCGGGAATTTTGTGTAAGAATTTCGCTAGACACCCTATTTAGCCAAATTCCGTATTCATTTGAATTATCCAGAAGTCACTTAGCTTAGTTTGTCTCCCAAGATAGCCAAATGAATCCAGTTTCCGAATTTAACTAACCATTTGTTGAACCTCAATCCGTTTAGAATTGATCTATTTGAAAATGAAATATTTTTAGTTTGTCTCCCAAGATAGCCAAATGAATCCAGTTTCCGAATTTAACTAACCGTTTGCTGAACCTCAATCCGTTTAGAATTGATCTATTTGAAAATGAAATATCTTTCGCCAGGTATGGTACCTTTTCTTCTACCTATAGTCCATTTTAATACCAATTCCTGCGTGCACGTTCCGGCATTCCAATTTCCCGGAAGCTTTCTTCTGGGTTTGCAATAAGTCAAACGGCTGCTTGACACCGCAGGACTGTGATACGCCAGAGCGGCTAGTATTCACTGCGAACGAGTGATTTTCAGGGTTAAGCTGGACAGGATGAACCAGATTTCGAGCTGCTGGCGACGAAACACGCGCATAGTTACTTAGTAGTTAAAGACGAACAAGATAACGCAGCAGACACGCGCAAGTTGTAGTTGCGAACAACCAAGTACCATAACCGTCGTTGTCTATTATCGTATTCTTTCGAGGTGCATTTACCGCTCGCAGCGGCTGAAATTCGCAAGATAGGAATATCGACGGAAAGAGACGCTTGTATATACGAGAAGTACACGGTGAGGCGGCGACGCGAGCAGAGGAGCGCGCGGGTTGGTGTACGTCTGTGCGAGTCCTTTTTTTACGCAGCAAAATTGTCTGGTTGATCGAACCCACGGGGGACCTTGATGTATATAAGTCTTTTGTAACGTTTCGTACCGCGAATCCGAACACAGCCGCTGCTCTTCTGTTCCGTTTCTCGTAAGCTCTTGAAAGTATATCATTGTTCGGGCGAAAGCCATCTTCTTGTTTGAGACGGAGTTCTTGTTTCGGGTTGAATCATCCTTAACTTGCTTTGCTTATCGAGAAACGCAAACGTTTCCTTGTAGAAATAACATTTCTGGAATTATCTAAAAATTATCTAAAAATCTCAGAAGTTCTAAGAAATTCTCAAAACTCTTTGAAATTGTCTGAAATTATCCGAAATTCTCAAAAATTGTCAGAAATTGTCTGAAAATGTCTGGAATTCTCATATGTTGTCTGAAATTCTCTGAAAAACCTCTAAAAATGTCTGATAATCTCAGACATTCTCAGAAAATTATCTGAAAATCTTAGAAAAGTGTCTGAAATTGTCTGATAATCTCAGACATTCTCAGATAATTGCCTGAAAATCTCAGAAAATTATCTGAAATTCTGAGAAATTGTCTGAAATTCTCAGAAATTGTCTGAAAAAATCTTAAAAATGCTTAGACAAATCTCAGAAATTCTCTGAAATTTTCAAAAATTCTCTGAAATTCTGAGACATTGTCTAAATACCTCTGATTTTCAGAAACGTTATTTCTACTAGGGTTGCGCCGATAATACTGCTGATATACTTTTCTCAGTCTACGATAGCCGATTGTCCGAAGGCGTTGAAATCTCGCCTGTGTATGCACTGTAAATAGATTAGTTATTTAAATATACAAATGACAAATATATTACATTGATATTAATAATAAAGGTATCGCGAAAACGTAGACGCTCAAAGTGGCTTCAAGTACTTCGGTCGGTCCTTTCTTGACTCCGGCGTTGTTGATGTTGTTGTTGTTGTTGGTTGCGAGGAGAGGGGGAACCGGAATAGGAAAGGCGAAGGAGGCGAGAAAGGTCGAGACTCGTGAAATAGTCGTGAATGTTTTCGGTTTTACGAGGCACACAAATCGCACATATACTAATACATTCCACGAGCACAGATAAATAGCATTTTCGACTGAGAGGCCAACGCGGAATCGTAACTCAGGAGCAGGACGGAGTTTTTGTTGACGCCCCCTTCTGTCGATGAGTCATTGCGTTTGCTTTTACTTAGCCCCGGGACGTTCGTTACTTAATGCCAATTTGTTCCATTCTCCGCCGTTTGATTGCACTTTTCGACGAAGAATGCGCTAGCGTCCGTCCTGAAGGAAGACCAAACAAGACAGAAAGTTTTGGCATGCCGACGAGACGATGGCTCGACCGAGTTCCTTTCTTTGATTTGTTTTCTTGGTTTGTTTTTCGAGAAAGCTTCGCGACGTTGTTAGCGAGTGATTCTCACGATGTACCTTATTTGTTGATTGAAATTGGGGCAACCTGGGACAGTTTTCTGATTCAGTTCCTAATGGCGATAAGTAATTAGGAATGGTTAGGAAATGTGAAGTATGGAAATTTGGAATAGGATTATGCAATTTCGGAGGCATTCTTACAAATGGCGTTCTTTTCAGCTCAGGGAATGGTGTTTTATCAAACAAATTTTTCTTAGTGTAGCAGATAATTTTTTTCTGATCAAACACTTTGAAATTGTTAAATCAATGTCAGAAAATGATTAGGATTCGTTATTGATTAATGGATTCCTTCTATTCCAAACCAAAATTGTTTTCCCTCAGAATTGTGACATTATAGAATTTCCTAATTGGGTTAGAAAAAAGCTGGTTAATGCTTAAAATGTGCATTAAGATATTTTTATTCCATTTAAGAAACTCTTTAAGAATAACTGAAATAGGTATTCTGCAATACAAAATTGTGTCATGCTATTCAGAAATTTCGTGTTTCATATTTCCTAATGATTCCTAATTACTTATCGTTGTTAGCAGTCACTTGCTTGTTCATATTAAGAAAAGTAGATAAATTGATTAATCAGATATATGCTTAGCGTTACGATTTGGATGACTTCAGTTATCATACAAATGGTAAGTCATACCATGTAAATAGTTAGGATGATCATCTAAAAGGATATTGAATTGAAGACACAACAATCTGCATCGCAAGACGTCTACTTTTCTTAACATGACAATTAATTAAATTTAATTGAATAAAATTAATTAATTAAATTAAATGCAAGTGATCAAGTTTCCTTTTCGAAAAATTTTGCATTTTCCCAGTTAGCTCGCGAACGACATGTTACCGACCCAGTGAGTTAGAGGAAATATTAGGAGTAAACCATATGAACATATATGAATATATTTATGATTGATATATTAGTGGGTGGATATGTTATATATTGGATATATTAATACTTAAATTGAGATATTTATGAGGATGGGGGAGGGGGGCGCTGGGATCGAGACACATGCGGATGAGCGCGTGCCAAACGACGAAGGAATCTGAACGAGCGTGCAGGCTGCGACTTGCGGAACTAAAATGAACGAAGGGCAGGACGTTTCGGAAATTAGATTATGGAGCGAAGAAGAGATCGTATGTGTGTGTATATGTATGTACGTGTGGGTTTGTTGGTTCCGAGGGCAGGTGGAAATTTTCAAAAGACCCTATCGAAGTACATTCTTGGAAGGGATTTTTCCCGATTAAAGTCACTTCCCATAAGTCCCACCTCTCATAGAAACCTTTGGAATTCTATTTTCCCTCCTCTATGCCAGAGTCTGGTTTCTCCTAAATTTTTTTCTTGTCTGATTTTCTTTACGACTTCGATCACAAAATGACTCTTCACAGATTCCGATCTCCGAGTTCAATACGTACTTCCTGACTAGGGTCAGTGATTGTACACTGGTAGCTGCCATTCCATATGTAGGAATCGATTTGTGCCAGGTGTCGCGGGTGTCGCACACTATCTAACAGGGTGCTATTCCGGACTTGAGTCATGGTCCTCCCCAGTAACTGAGAACTGATGGAACCATATAAACCAATTCGGGGTTGGTACCAACTCCGAATTCGTCAATATGATATTAGTGCAATCCTGTATTCGTTAATATCGTTTAATATCGATGCCTGGGTGAAAGGAGATTCCATTTAAAAAATAAGGTGCCATTTCAGCTCATCTAAATCAATGGGCCGAAATGGCACCTTTCTGAAAGGGAACCTTCTTCGAGTCTTTTCTGAAATGGAACCTTCTTCGAGTCTTTTCTAAAAGGAAACCTTTTTCCAGTCTTTTCTGAAATGGAACCTTCTTCAAGTCTTTTCTGAAATGGAACCTTCTTCGAGTCTTTTATGAAATGGAACCTTCTTTGAATATTTTCGGAAATGCAACCTTCATTCTCCCAAGCGTCGATATGCTCTCAATTACTGGGTCGTCCACTTATTCCCAACGTTCTGCGGAGACTCGGCTTCCTCCTCTAAAGAAGATTCATCCCGGCCGTTGGTCTTCAGACCTGGAGAGGTCTGGGTGTCTGTCAGCTCTGTCTTCGATTTCACCATTGTCGGTGTTTTTCCTCCATAACCGCGAGTCGTTCAAAAGGGATACGAATCGAGTTGACCAGACCAGACTTTGATCGGAATTACAAACTCCAGGAACTCGGTGATCTTCTCGTCGAGAGCCGCGAGGTTCTTCTTCTACAACTCCATAGAGTCGTTCCTTGTTGGATTTACTATGTGCACTACAAAAACAAAAAATCTTCAAAGCACTTAAAGTGTTCCAATGTTAATTTTAATGGAGAACACTTGAAGTGTTTCAGTGTTGAAACTTATGGAGAACACTGAAAAACACCAAGTGTTATTCAGAGAATTCAGAAAACAATGAATACAATTTTTTTTTTTACATTGTGGACTACAGTACAGACCGATCGTCTTTTGGTTTTTTCTTGTCGTGTTCTTCCCTATATCTGTTTGGTACTCGTATTTTTTCCCGCCTGCCCTCTATTTCTAGCAAACTACTCCTCTATCCGAGACCTGAGGATACGGTACGTAGGGGTTACGTGTGGTCAACTGGTGGTATGTGTGTCTGTGTGTATGTGTGTGTGAGTCCGTGAACGAGAGGTTGCGATAGAGGAAGATAAGGAACGAGAGAAAAAGAGAGCGCGAGAGAGGGAAAGCGAGAGGGAGAAGGCGGCGCACAGCCGCGAGTTGTCTTGTAAATAGCGCGGGGTCGGCAAACGATTCCGCAATTACCTATTGTAAGAATTGACGCGTGTAAATTTCGTAAAAGTATCCTTGTTCATTTTGCAATGTACCACCCTCTGTAAAGATACGGTTTATTATAATATTTGTTGTGATTACAATGCTCCAGCGTTTTATTTACAATCCCCTGCCTGCAGCCTAGATTAATTATCTCGATAAAAAAATTCATACAATTCAATAAGTTTACCAGACACTTATAAGCATTTATGTGGGCAGATTATTTAAAAATAAAAAAAATTAAGAAAACAAATGCAACTTTGAAAGTCAATCTTTTTAGAAGTGTAAAAAAAGAACTTTCATATGCAATATGAAACGTAACCACATGTTACGACAGTATCGTAAACATGTGGTATTTAAAATTTAAAAAATGTTTTTAAGATTTAAAAAAATTATCAGTTACCTACCTCCTTGTCCAAAGACGTGTAAATGTGGCCAAAGAACAAATTTTGGTTATGTCAGATGTATTTTGAAAGTAGTTTGAAATAAATACTTTTATTGAGAATCAAGATAAAAATAAGTAAAAACAAAACTTTTAAAATATTGTTGGTAACTTGTTGTTTTTTATTAACAATTGATTTGATCAATTTTTTTGTTATTATAAACTACTTTAATACTTACTTTAATATATAACTACGTTAATACTTAATTTAAATATTAAATTAAATAAATAATTCGAATTATTCTGAGTGATAGGAATATTGATTTCATTCCAATTCGCAACTTTTTCCAGGTAAATAAGGGAATGGAATTCGCTCCGATTATCGATCGAGCTGCTGATCTGACTCCAAAACCATCCGGTAGATAGCACCATGAGGCAGAAAATGTACCGCTGCATTCTATCGAGTCAAGCATTGTGTTAATATTTTTAAAAACTGCAGTTTAAATCGAGTTAATGGAAGTTATTTATTAATTAAGCAGCTTATAACAATTTGGCACGGGATGAACGCAAATTGACCTACATTCGGGCACAAAATAGAATTTCCACAGTAATGCAGCAAAAGTTTGTTAAAACAAGTTTTACATGAACTCGTTCGTTGCGATCATTGAATAACTCGATGTTATTAAATAATTAAATTTAATAGCATCGAGATCAGTCTCTCGGCGCAGCAACTTCTTTCACTCGAGAACTAGTATTGTACAAAGTTACGATTAACGAACATGTATAAATTAAAATGCCCGTTATTTTTCAGCATTGATGTTGAAAGTCGCTCCAACAGATCTGAAATGATCAAATAATGTTGTTTAACTGGAACAATATAAACAATATATCTGTATGTTGAATACAAATGTGGAATTTCAGTTAATAAATGAAGAAATATCAATGAACACTACTCTGGATTACATATCAAAGCATTTCACAAAACAAAAAGCATCTTATGAATATTGTGGCAATTGCAACAGAATCATAGAAGCTTTGCATACTATTGACTACATAGTCTTAAGATTTTCTATGTTTTATTCATAGGCCAACCAAGAAACTTTCTGTGGCATAACAGTGATATCACAGGTTCATCACGAGTGTGTCACAGGAGTATCATAGGTACATCACAAGCGTGACGTAAAATGTGACGTAACTGTGACATAACATTACCATCATAATTCCATCATATTTACAGCCCAGTCGAATTTTTGTTGGAAATAGAATTTTTGGGAGGGTTTTCGCATACTTTCGCAGTGTAACAATTGTTAAACTTTGGATTCCCCAAAATCTATGGGGAATTTTGCATTTTTGAGGCCAGATTAAAAAAGAAAATAGAACATTAAAAAAGAAAATAGCGATTCTTAACACATTTTTTTGGATGAAATGCTGGATATGGATTCCAGGGTACATAGAGAAATGTCTTCTTCCAAGATTCTTTCCAGAAAAGACACCAACACTGTTAAAAATCCGGAGTAACTAGGGTGTGACCGGAGTGAAATTTTTACTCCATACGGAGTTTGAGCAGGTTTTGCATTTCGCGGAACATTCGCGGTTTGCATTTTTTAGGTTAGATCAAGCTTGTTTTAATATTGATAGAAATAAAATACACGCGTGTTTAGACTTTAAACATGTAATTTCATTTTCTTAAAAAACTCATTGCATGTCTGAAGTTGCAGATTATAACGCCTATATCTCCCAATCAGATTACTTTGTTTGACCATTGTGGCCAACACTGTTGGATAATTTTATTATTTTCATAATGTTCACAACATTTGCGAACTTGTTCTACAATCATAAAACAAATGCCAAATCATAAAAAATTTGTTTTATGATCTACAATCATAAAACAAATTTATATCCAAAATCAAGTAGTTCGGTGGTCGAATGGCTTAGTTGGACGCGCCGACAGTCGATATCGGTGGGTCAAGAGTTCGATCGGCAGTGGTGGCGTCCTTTTTCGGTGGCAGTGTCTGATTTATGTCTGACAGCTATCCGATAAAGACATCACAAAATTGTCGGAGATATTGTCCGATTTGGTCCGAGTTTTTTTACAACATATCGAACAATTTTGTCATAAATTGTCCGACATTTACTGTAAAGAGTCCGACATTCTCACAGAAAAGTCGGACTTTTCAACGCTACCCAAAAAAGTCCGACTTTTGCCTGAAAACTGCCCGACGAAGGTAAACAAACAAGTCAGACATTACTTTAGTGTCGGAGATATTATCCACTAGGGAAAGAATTAACCTAGAATTATTTTTCTTGTTCGTTTGAATTGTACCAAAAATAGTCTAGGTTCATTCTTTCAGATCCATTCCAAAAATGTCTGTTTATGAGCGAGTCACTCATATGGCTCAGCGGGTAGAGTCGCAGACTGCCACCTTAGGGACGTAAGTTCGAGTCCTCTTACATAATACTGTTTTATTTCAAAATAATATTTCAGACAAATATTTCCTGAAGTATACCAGAAATATACTTCAGACAGTATATTTCTGGTATATTTTAAAAACATCTCGTATATTCATTGTATCTTATGTGATACTAGGGTTAATATGAAAATAAACGTTACCAAATCTTTTAATAACCGTTTTTGTATCTCTTAAATAAGTTGTCGAAACATTTATACGTCACGAGAACGTCTCTTTAACGTCCCCTAAACTTCCTTCCTGTAGAGCGAACCCTCATCAGTTACATAACCGTTAAAACAGCGAACATTTTATTCCAAAACGATTTCCAAAACGATTCCCAGCCCTTCTTGTTCCGACGGGTCGATTGCCTTGCCCCATTTTCCCTGATCCATTTTACAGAGAATATCCGCTGAAAAATGTAGCTTTATCCGATTTGACAGAAACATCAAACAGCACGGAAAGTGGGAAAAGAGTTTATGTAGTATGAAAATGCGGCGTTACGTGATGGCCGGAAAGGCTACGCGTCCGAAAATGATGCCGTCACGGCGCCGTTCGACGCCCCTAAAAGGACGTCTCGAACTGCTCGCTTGACAAATCTAGTTTCGGACGTTGCCGCGTTTGTTTCCATCTCACGTCTGCGCGTAATAGCTACACCGTTTGGGCATTTATTTTCATCGATCTAAACGAGCGGAATACAGATATAAGGGCAATGCGGCGTCTCGCCGAGCGTCTCATCATCGTCGCGATATTTGATTTTTCGACGAAAAATCGCGAAAGGCGATGAAAATGCGCGGCGCACGTTTCCATTAAATCAGCGCGATTGTCGTATCGGGAAAAGTTCTGCCCGCGGGAATAAGGACAATTGATTGTTACGTGCGTTTCATTAACATTAGTTGCCTCGTCGGAAGCCTTTTTTGCCCGAACTTTATACCAGTAAATTGTAGACTTTCGCCTGTCGCGACGGCGCGTCAGAGTTGAAAGACGTAATTTATTTGCGACAGGTTGACTTACGCGGCGTGTTACCGTGCCGTTACAGCATTACGGAGTTGCCCTCCGAGCGCTTCGCCCGTATCGTCGAACCGACTGTGTGTCGGCGTCTCAAATAGGTCGATTGCTGCGACAACTGCGTTGCTTAATCGTTTCGCCCCGACTTATACCTTGTAATGGTACCAGGCGCGCTTAATTGATGAATCGTGCGCGCCGTTTGTGCAGACGATTTCAAAAGACATTGATTGCCGTCTCTCCATTATCCATACAATACGCGGCCTTTCACAAATATGCCGCACAATTCATTCGCTAATTATTTGCCGTTAATGCTTATCAGAGGTACGTTATCGGCTGGTTATAGATTGCTTCCTTCGGGCGATTATTTCAGGTTGAAAGGACAAATTCATTTAGCGGAATAAATGTTTTTTTATTGGCAATGTGATGGAAAATGTCAGAAACGGAGATTTGTAAGTTTCGTATATTTGGACATGTTAGTCAATGTGGTTTACATTTTTCATGTAAACACGCATTAAAACTTATAAAGTGACTTTTTGAAGTTGTGTAATAAACGGCATGCATTACCTGAAAGAGCATCTGCACGGGTTAACATTCACGTGCAGCCCGTCAGAAAATTGTGTGTTTTCATTTAGGGACTTCGAAACCCCGTTTATAGTGAAGTATGACATTTTCACCTTTTCCCCAATTTTTCCTTATGCCCACAGTGAAAAAGTATTATTTTCTCTACATCTATTATTCTATTATTATTTTAACTTGATAAGGTAGTTTACCTTATTAAGTTAAAATAATAAGAATTCGATGAAAATTTAAGTTTTGTTTATTTCGAGGCTGTTATTTGATTTTCCAAATTCCGAATTTGGAAAATCATCATTTGGAAAATCTGCTTAGAATCCGAGATATTAGATGCTAAAATTGCTGAAAAATGATATATACATCGATACTATCCGTGTGTTTTAGCGAAACTTTCACATCGAAAATCTCGATTTCTATAAAACTTGGTATTGTTTACATAAATAATGAAAATACCAAAATTGCATGAAGAACCAACAATTGACAAAAAACGTCTCTTTTCATTTTTGTATTCAAATAATAGAAAATTCATATTTATTATATCAAGAAAGAATCAAACTAATACTATGAAGAAATAATAAACATTATTATATTAATATGGTAATATTTTCACTTGGTACCCTTAATATATGGCCCTTCATAGGGGAGCTACCTTAAAGATTTATAACAACAAACAAAATATTTTGATGTTATATTTTGCTTAGACGAGAATTATTAGTTAATATTTTAAATGGCGCTGCAAAAATTGTAGAAGAGCATAGTGTGCTGTATTGCCATTTGACGCAAGCCTTCGTGCGTTCTTCAAAACGTCGACACTCGCAATAAACAGGATTGTTTCGAACTTTCGAATGTACTGACTTTGTGTCTTTATCTAGAATCTGTTTACAACTTGAAAGTCACTCAAAGTACAATTATTTCGTGACAGAAACGCTGAAACAAAAGAGCTTTCGAGAGAATTGATGTCAATATGAATCCGGAAAGAATAGATGTTTGAAGAACGAGTGTTGTGAAAGAATGACCTAAACATTTCGTTAAGTTAAAATCATGTGACGAAAATCAATTTTTAGCATGAATTTCATTCTGATATTTAGTTTCAATTGATCTCTTTTGAAATTACAAAAATTACAAAGTTACTTTATTGTTATATTGGAAAATTGAAATTTCAACAACGAAAAAAGATACAAGAATTCAGACATATTATTAGGAAATCGATAGTAAAAAATATTTCTTTACATTAACGTATTAGGGTCCGTAATGATATCTTAAGAAATTACGTAATGTTCAACGTTTTTTATTTATTTGTATTACTCTAAAATAAAATAAACAATTTTTTCATTAAATTATATATAATAATAATGTAATGGAAGAAATGTCTTCCTATTATTTAAATAGTAATAAGATGAGTAGATATGAATAAACTGCCTTTTATTTTGAAATATTGTTTTATTAAAACATTTGTTTATAATAAATGTCCACTTGCAAATTATTGAATTCAGCTGCTTAATAAAATTCAATCAATGATAATACAGAATAAACGAATTATTTTCAAGAGTATAAATATCTTGTCCATTTAAAATAATTAAGTAATCATTTACAACTATTTTTTACATGATTAAACATTCATTCATGTAAAAATCCGTAACGGCGTATACTTGTTGCAATTTAACTGGTACAACCTTTACATCTATTTAAAATTATAATTTTAAAACTACGCGATTTCCAACTTCTCATCTAATTTATGCGTAGTCCGGCTAGGATAAATAAAATGTTTATCTCATGTAGTTTGCAATGCTAAATTGCAATGGCGGCAAATTATGAATGCTTATTCTCATTTTATTACTTTAATGAAAAATTAATTGATCCCCTTAATATCGCATGCGCCACACTTAAACTTGTTAAAACCTGCAACTCGTTTGCACGTGTATCGAAATAATTAAATTATAGCGAAATTAGTTGGCAAAATGTTAGAATCAATTAGGCCGCAGTGTTCCGTTTCATGAATGCAAACTTTTGCTTAGAAAGTCGAAAACAGATATTGTTCCTGAAAGTAATAAATATCGAAAAACCGCAAGAATACGTCGGAAATTAAACGCAAATTAGTGGGCAATTCAGCAAGTATCGTTAAATTATGTTAAACTAGTTGCGAGGAAGCTCGAACGACGAAAACCCCGGAGCGACCGCGGAGTCATACCTACCGGCGCTATTTGTCCAGACAATGATGTACGACGGGAAACCCTCGTGCGGGGGCTCACAAAAAAGATGGATACAGCGACCCTAAAACAATTTTCCGGCAAAACGGCGCCCTCTTTATTTAATTGAATGAATTTCAGATTGCGCGTTTGTCAAAACCGTTTCGCTACTTTTTCCCGATTATGTCCTAATCAAATAAATACCTCAGTCCGACATTGCATCAAAAGTTGAATCGCTCAATAATTCACGGCACGAAGGATCCAAAACCAGCGAACTTTGACATCGTCAAATATGAAGCCCTTTTTTCCGAATCTAAAATTAATCCCGCGCGCGGCACGCTGCTCAGTCTCGTTTAATATTTTATACCCTTATGCAGATTTTCATGCAACAACGTGGAATTTGAAATAAAAAAGACAATGTCATTTTAAACGAATGAATACCGCGGGTAATGGCGCGAAATATGAATATGCAAATGCGATGGCGAAAAAATGCGAGCCTTCGATAAATCAAAACCGCGATTCCGTGGCGCGCGAATTTCGCGAGCCGTTGCATAATGCATGACAGCCTCTTTTTAGCCGCGCTGACACGCGCAATGAACGTTTCTCCGTTTTCGAAATCATCGTCGTCATCAATTGCGACGTTTTTGCGCGGCCACTTTTTGCGCCGGCCGAAGATCCGGTTAGCGCCAAATGAGTTCGAATTTCGTGCGACGACGCGTGATGCGAGCGCCGTTATTCGAAACGTCAATTTTCCTGACGCTTGTGGTGCATCGGCGTGTCATTGCGTTAATCAAGATAATGATCACGTATTACGAGACAAACAGATTCTGATGGACGTTGCGCCACGCGTAAAATATCCCACATTAAATCAAAAATGTAAATGCACGTGGCCCTATCGCGTTTTCTATACCATTTACGACTATGCACCTGAATGCGTGTGCAATGCATTGGGGGCGGCCGCTCACGTGTGCATGTGTGGCGTGCGATATATTTTAATCGTATAGCGCGCCTCACTAAAGCGTTATGAATTTTGTTTAACAAATTACGACACGATTAATCGACATCGCCGAGCTTTATCTGGTGAGCATGCAAATGCGCGGCAAATTATTCGCAAACTTCCGCAAGTTCGCGGAAGAATTGTAGATTGGATTAGAAATGTATTAAGTGTCCACAATTAGTCGAGAGAGCCGGGTAATTTAATGAGGGAGCGTTGAGATTTCAATTGGCGGTCGCAGTCGTAAAACAATCGATTTGCAGTAACTATTTAGTTACTGGGAATCGATAGTTTTAGATTACTTTTTGGATAAAGGGATTTCGGATTATGATAAGAATCTTTTTACCCAAGTAGTCTTGTGGTAAGAATATCGAAGATGAAGTGAAATTTAAATTCTGCCTAAGGGTTTATAGTTACGACTTTGCGGTTTTCACTGATTTATACGTAGTACATTTTTAAATAGAGTTAATGACCTAAAACTGAAAAAAATGTTTTTTCATCTAAAAATTAAGGTTGATTTCAAGGCCTCCGTTCGAACATTGCCCACTTGCGACAAACCTCGAAGCTGAGCATCTAATCCGAAATCAAGATGGGAAAAAATAAAAAATAGAGAAAAATAAAAAAAAATATTAATACATTAAATTTGGGGAGCTTTAAATTGTATGAAACACTCAAGCAAAACTTATGTGTGTTCGTCCAACTAAATTTTTCCGCCGTTGTATCGTTTTATACCTCAAAACTGAAGAAACTATTGAATCATTTTGCAAGTGAATATAAATTAATGATTGTAAACTCCGAAAAGACGAATCTTTGCCAAATTTTCTTAATTTATTTTTTAAGCAAATATTAATTAATCTTCAAAATAATATTTTGCACGAAAGTGGAAATCGTCTTAAATTAAACGGATTGATTCTTAGAGGACAATATCCCTAATATGTTAACCGAATATTTTTCTCAGTGCGGCAGTTGTCAAATGCGAATGAAGCAGTCGACTGTTCTTCTTTCATCGCCTTTCTTCCGAGTCGTTTTGTTTAAAGGCAATGCCTGGCCAACGTGCGTGCCTTCGAAACAAGAATCCGGCCTGGATGAACAAGTTGCTGACCAACTTGGTATCCCGATGTGCGTCTCCATTTCCTCCTTTTCCTCGTTTTGGACGCGGCCCAGCGGCATAAAGGCTCTTCTGAGCCCGTTCGCCTGGAAACGGCCCTTTTTAACAACTTTCGTCCAGGTTTAATAGACTTAAAACGGTTTCGCGCGACAAAGTCGGGCGTTGAAACGCTTCCACGTCGCAACGAGCTCGCCACGTGGCAATGAATTCGCAAAATCGATTCGGCCATCGACAGTTGCTAAATCAAACATCTAATATCCCCATAACGGCGTTTATGGAACTCGCCGTCGGGCATTGTAAAAACATTTCGCCGCGCAATTTCGTTGGCTCGTCGCTCGTACTGAACAATGCCGCGTCGAATCCAATTTTTATTCCCTTTGAAGCGTCCAAAGTCGAGGAACGTTTTACACAAGTTCGACTGACAAATATTTCGAGCGACTTCCCAACTGGTCAAGAAAAAGGACTGTCAGTGTGCTATTTTACGAGAGTCTTGTCAAACACAATATGTGCGCCGGGATGTGGGTCACCATAACAAAAGGAGGAGTCACGTTAAAGGCAATTTTGAACGCCGCAAAATTACGGGAACGCTGTAATGGTGAAAGCGCGGAAAAGCGCTTTTTCACAACCAATTTTCGTTAGGCCCGACTGTTGGACTCTGACGCTCCTGTTAAAAATGACAGTTAGAAAGGGATATAGACAAATTTGCCGGAAATAAGGCGGATATTGTCTCGTAATTTCCATACAGAGTTAAATACAAATGAAACTTTAAAAAATATAAAGAAGTAATTTATTTTCATCAAAATATCATTACACAAATGATATTTTTCCATATTAATTAAATTTCCTATTCGTCAGAAGATGTCCTTACAGCATTAGAATTCATTATTGGACGACTGCATTCTTATCGTCAACCTAATTTTATTTTTTAGAATTTTGACTCGTAATTTATGAAAAACGCCGCGCCAACGTCTCGACGCTAAATCGGCCGCAATTCCATTAAAGCAGAATTCAATTTGTTTTACTACAGGTGGACAATACTCCGGATGAACTAATATCGGGTGTTTTTCTTGTCCGAATGAACACACGAGCGGCCGTGCCAGGCTTTTACGTGACAGCACGGCCAGCACACTCGTTCACCTCCCCGCGAAACAAAACCAAAAAGCTTATTAATATCGTGAAATCATTTTTCCGCTTTTCCACCTGAGAGCATAACAAACGCGCTGCCGCGTTATTAAATTAATAAATATCGCTTACCGGGTAATAAATGTTTTTACGCAACACCGCTGATCAGTTTGGACCACTGCCGAATGTTTTTCTAAGTATTTTTCAATTCAATTAACATGCCGCGCAAATTGTTTTTCAGCCCCGAGTCATTTGCTTATTAAAAGCCGTTTCGCGTTTTGTAATTTCGACCTGTCACGAATTCAATGAAAGAACGATGGTTTCGTGTCGCGTGGTAAAACAACGTTTGCCCTTTTTCAAGAATTTTCACTTCTAAAAAATGAACGTTCGATAACAGATCCCAAACCAATGCAAGTGACTTTCTTAGTAATTGACAATCAATTGAACAATTCATTGAACATATCTCGAAAAAGAACTCTAATTAAAAAGACCTTTTTTACTTTAATGTACCGAATTGTTAACACAAACATTTATGTTACAGAAAACAAATTAGTTTTAAAAAATTATTTGGATGATTTGATCAAATTATTTGGTTCTTGTCAACAAAACTCCCGTAATAAGGCAAATACCTTTTCTACATATTTAACAAAATATGTAGGAATGATTAAATATCACATATTTAAGAATTAGAAAATGTTTTGTACGCATTTTTAAATATTTAGAAAAATGTACACAATATTTTACAAAAAAATGTATAGGAAATATTTTTAATTATTTAGTAAATATATTAAAATATTGAATAAACATTTTTTATATTGGTCATTCAAATATTGCCTCTAAATATTACAAAAATCATTTAAAACTATGTATATGCTTACTAAATATTATGTGCTATTAGGGTCTGTAATATAATTATTTCGTAATAATTATGTTACGCTTAGTCGTAACATAATTATTAAACACAATAGAATCATATATATAGAGGTTGTCCATAATAGAATGTTTTAAAACATTCCATTATGGACAACTCCTTGTCAGAATTAAACATTTTTCTCCGTGCAGTGTAGGATGCACCTATACTCCTTTTTTATGGCAACTGAACAAAAATGAAAATAGTTGTGTCTGATATATTACCCATTGTGAGGTCATTCAAGTATAAAATAAAATTTCCTTTGCAATACACAATATAAAAGCGACCATTGCGAATATATGTTCCATTGAGGGCAGATCGATGGTGTTTTTTACGTTCAGTATGTTGTGTTCATTTGAATTAGTAGCACAATAGCTACGTACATGCCATTTCTTTGAAAGGATCGAATTCTAATAATAACATCTATTGTGGAGCACAATGTAAACAATGGCGTTAGAAGTTTTCGAATGATTCGGCTTCACCGGCAGCCTGCTCTGTAACGGATCAATCGGTCATTCGATATTGCGAAATTCAGTTTTGCGAGTGAGTGTTAAATACTTTCACTGAATTATTTAATTAAGAAATTTAGTTTAGAAATCTTTCGTGAAGAAAATCCGGCAAAATAGTTTAGTAGGAAAATAGTTTCGCGAGGGTGGGACCGGCCGATAAGTTAGGGACGCTACAATACTATAGGTCAATTGTGATTGTATCTCAGTTGTGGTAGGATGGCAGATACAGAAAACTTTGTTCCCTCTCCACCTCAAGACAGAAACAGTTGTCCAGAAAGGAGAAGCTGAGAAACGAAGAGAGGTAGAAAAATGAAAAAGGATGTTAATGTGCAACATCAAATTTGTTTCCACGGTGTTAAGGTATTTCTTAATATTAGTGGGATTAATTTGCCTTTCCATTAAAAGATTAATTCAAAACATTTTCTGAACATTTGGAGAATGTTTTGTCGATTACAATAATTTTCTGCCATTAACTGCACATTTTGCTTATTACTGTACTGCTTTTGTATACCATAAAAACATTTTTTTTCACAATAATATTTTTCCACATTCAGAGAACAGATTATTTGATTCAACTAAATGTCGTATACCAACATAATAAGTTTACCAACTGATTCAAATAAAGATTTCTTTGATTTAAATACATAATTTATTAAAAACAAATTAAATTTAATTAATGTAAATAAATAATTTATTTGATCCAAATAAAATATTTAATATTTAATTTAAAGAGAAAAAAATGTTTTAGTTTCATTTTAAGTGAAGCTATAATGCTGCAAAGACTTAATTTCAAGAAACAATATTTCTAGTAACATCGAGTTATGGTTCACCTTAAGATTTTTGTTTAGCAGTAAAATTACCATTTTTATGTTACGTTTCTTTTATCAATCCCAGCAAGATATGATTAATCAATGGTTGCAATGGCAAAAACAGATACAGATAAGCGGTGAGTGAATGTATGGTCTGTAATCATATACGTTTCAACGATTAAAAGATTTTCATTTCTGGTTAATAGATATTTTGTTGGAGTATACGTTACGCAAAAAATTATGCATGTTCGATTAAATAACATCGCAAACGTTTATAAGTTAAATAAAAAAACATTTGAACAAATACCGTCACGAATAAATTTACTTAATATAAGTAGATTGAAAAACACACAACATAAAGATACAGTGTAAGGTACATTTGATACAATAATAAATATGTTTCCAAGGAATACTGAACTAAAGCAAAGTAAAGCGACATTTATTTACACATTTTGATCGCTTATAAACAACACTCAAAATTTCTTAAAAATTCAGAAAACTTTATGAAATCTGATCGTGTAATCACACAATTTGTGTGATTATACATCTGTTTAAATATGAAAAATATCAATAAAATTAAATGTGTAATTTGTATGCTTTTTTCAATATGCAATTATGTAGGCAGCATCGATTCATTCCAATGTAAAAAATCATTTGCAATTAACTTTTTAACTGGTCACTTACATAATAGTCATTCATATTAACACTAGAATGCTCACTGGCACAGTTTTGTGCCTCATATGATTATTTAAATTTCCATTAAATTTTAATTGTGCATTTTAAATATTAACTTTTTTTGAATCACAGTTATTCATAATCTCAGTTTTGCAAATTATTACAAAAATATTGGTTTTACATCTGGTACAATGTTGAAAAGTATGTCAGCTTTCATCCAGGCCTTCTAGTGTTAATAAATACCGGAGATCAATATGTTTATTAAACTTTTGTTTTATAATTATGATACATATTATCTGCAGTAAAAATTAAATAGCAACTGAATATACACAAGACTTCAGATATTCAGTCATATCAAATATCAATTTATTGAAATGTAAGATTCAGCATCGTGCAAGTCCAAACCTTAACTTCTACACGATCGGATCTAAAGAAATGGTTGGTTCTGTGTAAGCAGAAAGTACTGAATAGGACAATTATTCATTCGGCAAGATAAAGTAACTCATTGATTGAATAAAGTAAACTAATTATCAATATTTGTAGTATATATAAGCTGAACTAACAAAGAAATTCTCTTCCAGATGAAACTGCTGTTTTTAATCATGTTGTCTGTTCTTCTGGAACAGTCAACAGTATTGTCATCAAAGGTCACCGATGCTAAAAAAGAGTTGCTGGCGCCACCTACGCTACCGTCACTAAAGCCAATCGGAGTTGAAGTCCAAAATAAAACTCCATTGCCGGTTAATATAAAACCACACATGGAATTAACATGGCGACAAAGGGGCCCGGAACGGTAGATCGGTGCCAGGGATATGTAGTCCTCAAGGTTTCGCGCGAGATATGGGCAGTAGATCGAGATACTTTAGATGCGTTCGCGCCAGACGCCATGACTGGGAGCTCTTCCGTATGGACTGTCCGAGAGACACGATCTGGATTCAGGAGCTTAGCATTTGTCGATAGACAATTTTGTTTGTTCACTTTCACTGTTACATGAAAATCGATGTATCGACGCATATTATTTTTAGCAATAAAACTGGCTTTGTAAATTAATTTGATTTTGCATTAGTTTGGTATCTGACCCTTCTCACGTATCGCACAAAAACATAGATGGATATTATACAATTCACGTCGTTATTTTCATTCAAAACACCACAGACATACGTGTAAGTTGCACTGATGTAAAATATTTCGAATACGAGCTTATGTTGGTTAATTTCTGGAGGGTTTCTATAATTCTAATGCCGCTGAATGGTTATTTCGTTAAATTTGTTACGTTGGTATTAAATGTAAATTAATTATTATTCAGCTTTAAAGCTGAATAATATTTGTTATAAATTGGTAGCATCTGAGTGGAAAAAATTGCCAAATGGTAAGAATTTACCATTTGAAATTGGATAACTCTGTTTTGCCACTTAAAACTTTTTAAGTTACAT
>JABFPB010000612.1:0-34771 GCA_022817645.1 Ceratoteleas bidentatus
TAACTTTGAATTTCCCAACTGGAATTGGTTAAACTATTTCTAACATTCAAAAACGAAAAATGATTTCCATTTAATTCTAATGAATGCCGAATTTGGCTACAAATCCAATTCTTTTCTATTCATTTCTATTCAACATTTTTTGCTGGGAATCTCACCCCGTGAAATAAATTATTATGCCATCAAATAATAATTATTAAATCAAATTGATTTTAATTTTAAAGAATCTGATTTTTTACGACTTTTTACGCAGGAGATACTGCTGGTTCAGAATCAACTGGAAAGTGATGCACCGAAGCGAGACGACTGTGTCCACAAGGACGATGATGGGCAGTGTCGACCTGGAGATGGAGGGAAATAGCAACGAGAACTTAGGTTTAAGACGCAGAAGAGTGGAACCGTTGTTTTAACATTTTTTTAAATGTTTTTGAAGGAGAAAAGGATCCGGGTTCTGTGATTTATGCATTCAGTCTGTTAACTTCCTTAACTATTTTGACTTAGCTAACTTCTTCAGAAGTTCAAAGAAAGATAAACAAAAAAAATTTAAGTGATATTTGAAATGAAACAGTAAATTTAAGGATGGTTGACTGAAGTTTGGCAGACTGCTTGCTTTGGGACAAGACTTTATAATTTACAATTGTGTGTACTGTATTTTTATTGCATGAGAAACTATTTTATATATCGAGTAGATTACATAAGGAGCAATGTTAAGGTGGATCGTTCCTTAGACATTTTGTATTTATCTGTAAAAGTTGCAAGCTAGACTAGATATGGATTTAATTTCAAATTTCAAGTTACTTTACATGCGGAATATTATATTTAATTTTTAAATGTGTGCTTGAACTTCATTACTCATTACTATTTAATAAAGTCATTTTTTTATCTTGAAACTTAACATAAAACATATAAAATTCAAAACGAGATAAAAAAATCTGAAGGATCCACTTTTGAGGAACAATTTATTGTAATAAATTAAGCGTTTGTCACCTGTAAATATTGTCCATGAAAAGCTTGTAAATAATGTATAAGAAGTTTGTATGAACAGTGTGACGATTCAAAAGATTAAATGGAATTGCCTAACTTTTTCCGGACATTTCTCTGACTTTGAAAAAATTCCCTATTATTCAATCAAATAATCATAAATAATTATTATTAACTATTCAAATATTCAACGAATATTTGGACAGTTAATAATTTTTTATTTTTATGAATTCAAGTTTATGATTAAAAAACTTTTTCTGGATAACCGACCAACCAATTTTATTCCTCAACTGAAAAAAACAGAAAAAATCCTAATTTCCAAAAATCTTCCCTGACTTTCCTAAATTTGAATTCTAGTTTCCCTTTGTTTTCACAGCTTAGTGAAGAGGAGGAAAGGCAGAAAAATATTCAAACCTATTTTTTGGTAAATGAGAAAGTTTATTCTAAAAGGAAGGTACAAATAAATAAAGTTAATGGTGGGCAGCTGCTGCCTTTCTCATTTGTACAAGGATGTTTCCAAGTTCTTCCCTCTTCCTTTTAGCACGGATGTGAGTTCCCAACTGAAATATCAAACAAGCTTTATTACTCACTCATTCCTATAAATGATCATTTTGTTCCAATATTTTTATTCCATTGATCAAACTAAGTAATTTTAAATAAACAATTATTTAACAAATCAGTTATTACTTAATTTAAAATTTGATGAAGTGAATAATTGCTTAATTTAGTTAATAATTCAATTAAAATTAATATTTTTTATGGGATGATTTTTATAAACATAGAATAGATAAGTTATCTATTTTTATTTATATATTTACGAAGCAAACAATATCTACGTTTATAATATAATTATTTTACAAAAGTGTATTTATCATAAAAAATATCAATATTTATTTGACTTATTTCTTGACTTTTGATTAATAATAATGTAAAATCGATAAATACGTACCCTCCTCTTCAGGAATTTCAAAGCTCGCTTATCTTTGGACACTTTCAACAATTCCATGGCACGTTTCTCATACGGCGCATGTCCGGTCACTTCTCTCACCAATTCACGAACAAACTTCGCATGTTTCGTCAGTCTCTGGAAACAAATTTCACTTTACTACATTACCCACTTTTGCAAACACTATTTTTTACATTTTTTATTGGGAAAATCCAGTTCGATACATCGAAAAAAATGACAAAGTTGTTAACCACCGCACAACTCACTTTTACCAACTCAGTTGCACGTTAAAAATAAGATTTGAACTAAAGAATTTTATTTTGTGCGTTTAATATGCAATTTGAATTGTTTCTTTTACGAAACGTCCGAACATTTGTCAACAGCAGCCCAGCCTCGGACGAAAGTGAGGTTAGGTTGACGGACCTCGGACTTTTGCGATTAAATAACATTTCGGCGTGGAATTTCCAAAAAATATACGTTCCTGGACAAACTTACCCCCTTTTCGCGGGATGGCCTGCCTTTATCTGTCCGTTTGGTGGTTTTGTGGCCGCGATTCAGACCGACGGCGATTTCGTACCTCGGTGCCATTGTGGGTAAAACACAGTAAAAGACGGATGAGGACTTGCTTTCTCTCTATTTGGCCCGGCGAGACGACATTTTCCGCGCCACGTTTTCCATCGCCGCCGGCAGATGTCGCGCGCAAACAGTGATTTTGCGCGGGAATATTTAAATTCCAAAATACGATTAAGTGGATATTATTGTTAAATGTTTAAAAAAGCCGTTTTAAAATAAATAAAAAACATTGTTGACGGTACGAATTCAAGTAAATTGCAATACAATTTCTTATTTCTTATATTATAGATTAAAGAAGTTATCTTTAAAAAAACGACTGAAGCACCTCTGTAACTAAAGCTTTGGGTCGTAAATTTGATTAAAATGTCTAAAGTAATGTTAGTCTGTGTTTTTTGATTTAGTTAAGAATTATATATTAAGGCTGATTTAATTTAATTTAATTTAATTTAAATAAAAGGTATGAAGTTAATTCAGAAAAGTAGAATAAGTTTGGATTTTTACAGCTAATTAGTTACAGTTTTTGCCACGAAATCGGCGCTGTCGGCAGTCGTGCTTATTCTATAATCTTTTTAAATTTTGATTATGTGTTAAAAAGATTTAACAACTTGATTCTATGCAAAAAAAATAAATAACAATAAAATTAAAATAGACATTAAAAAAATAGTAAAAAACGTTTATTTCTCCATTTTTAAATATTCAAACATGTTTACATCAATGATAACAAAGAAAAGTTGTATTATAGACACAACTTTCTGCTATATTCTTTGTTATATTACATTTTTTTGAAAATCGGCAATATGATTTGGGGATATTTTTCAAAAATTAAATATATTTTAATTGTTTTTTCTCTAAATTCTTAGTAGTGAATAAATGATTTGTCATTTGAGACGAAATACTTGTCGATTCATTTGTTCTCGCATTGTTTTGGTTGTGTGTTGACATATTACGTCGAGAGAAGTATAGTATATATGTTGGGTTATTGGTATGAGGGAAAAAAACTAGTTTTCCTATAATAAGAGAATAACTAGAGCCATAATAACCCCACAAAAAAACAAGTTGGGTTAAATAGGCACCGGCGATTATTGTGGCTGTATAAAGTGTAACGTTCGGTTGTGAAGAAGGATCGGCGAGGTACGTATGATGGTTTTGCTGCAGTTTCTTATTTGTTTGTTTTTTCTCGAAAATTCCTTTGGAGGGATAGATAATTCTTGTCATAGCATACAATTTGTTATTGTTATTTCATTTCAATTGTCAAACAATTGAATATGCATTTCCAGAGAAAAAGTTGATAGTTTTGCGAATTTTTGTAGAATGTTTACAGTCTCGAACTTCAGAACTTTCGATTGAGATATAAGAGGACATATTAGTTTGTGAATTAAAAAAGTTATGAAAATTAATGAATATTTAGACTATTCCTGTTAAAAATAAAAGTATAGAAACATTCGTAGTTAAAATATGAATATATTGGTTATGTAGGAAACATTCCCAATACATTTCCAATTTTTTTCAGTACAATGAGAATATATTTTTAATTGCTGAAATATGTCAGCAATTAATGAATTTGTTATATTTTATATCACTCAAATTAGAAAAACTGAAATCCATGTAAAAGCCAAAATAAAAATGTATGATGCTAAAGGATTATATATGCATTTTTTTAAATAAAACACTGTACATTGATCAATTTTAAACAATTTATATTTTGAACAAAGTTCATTTCATATTCGGGGGAATATTATTTAATTTCATTTGCAATACAAAAATTGCATGTCGCATGTTTTTTCATCCCCCTTTTGTCGCAAACGTAAGTTGTCGGCACTGCTAACACCCCGGCAGTTGGAGAGAAGAATTCAGTTGTTCTTCACCTGCTCAAATGGTCGTTGCCACGAGACACGCTGTCCAATAAATTTACTTTATTTTGAGTTTTATCAGTATTTATTTCGGTTTTATAAAGTAATTAAATCGACCAATTTATTACATTTGCATATTTTCACATGTCACTTATTAATTATTATTAATGGAAATGAATTTGCAAAAATCAAATTTGCATTGACAAATCTGATTTTTGCTATTTAACTGTTACTTTTCATGTCTCACAAGAGATATCTCATATGTGAAAATGACAAATGATTTATGTGAGATGTCATCTAAATTTATTAACTTTAAATCGTGAGAAGTCAGCTGACTTGTCATGTGAGAATTCATGACAAGTCATATTCTCAAATGAGGAACTTTGCTGAATATCTCGTATATATTTGACCCACATATGATCAGATATTTATATGAGATATAAATTATATATGGTTCTATATATGATTTAGATATTTTCATTTATTAAATATGGATCATAAATGTACATAATGTATGGGTAATAATACATTTATGCATATCTTTTCTATATTTTATCTCACAAAAATGAAAGACAACTATTTAACCGAACTTTTGCAGCAGTGCCTTTCCACAATGAAGGACTCCATCAGGAAGTTTGAGAAGGCCATCTTTGACCACGTAACCATCCAGGCCTACGAAGATCGCATCGCCTCTTTCCATTCCGACCTCGAACATGTGCGCTACCGCATGGAGCTCTGCTGCAGGTCAGAGATAGGCACGGCAATTACTCAATTACTTTGAAAAAAGTGTAAAATTAAAGTTAATTTAGTTACAAACCGATGAAATTTCTTTTATGAATAATATACATTATTTATCCTTGCTAAATAACGATCACTACAATCGTTTACAATATAAATCATCAAATTCTTGCGAAAAACTGAAAGTAATGGGTAATTGAGTAATTTTCAATTACTTTCTACAAAAACAATTATTTTGCCAATGTTATTGTTAATTGTTGCAATGACTAATAATTCAAAATATTTTACATTAGTGACAACAGAAATATTATAAATCATATTTTTTCAGCAAATAAATACTAATTTTTACATTATGGTTAAATGAGATGGAGGTTGATGTCTTTCATTCCTCAATTTTGTACTTTACCAACAATGCGAAATACTTCTTCTCTTATCAATATTGTTAACGTCTGAACTGCGTTAGTAATTATTCACAACATGACATATGTAACAAGAAAAAAAAAATATTCGTATATTGGGCGATTGCCTGTTCAAATTGAAATAAAATAAAAAATTGGATACAAAATTCTATTTTTTCCCCAGAAAACCAGTCGCAGGAAATGGGCGGAATGAAGGACTGCAATCCGATGACCGACTCGAACGAACCTCCTAAGCACGGTTCCCTCTCCGAGGAGCTCGAGGCGATGATGGGCCAGCGCGACGAGATGCTCGACGACGCGAAAGACATGCCCGAGATGTCGAACGGCTCGCGGCTGCAGCCGCAGCCTCCGCCGCCGTTCGAGTCGCCGCAGCAGCACAACTTCCGGCCGAGGGCGCCCATGTGGCGGCCCGGGGGCATGCGGAACCGCGGGGGCGGGTTCCGCGGGAACGCGCGCGGCTGGATGGACAACCGGGGTCCGCGCATGATGTCGCCCGGGTTCTCGCCCCGGGGTCGGGGCGGGCGCGGCGGTTTCCGGGGGAACCGGGGCGGCCGCTGGTAGCGGGCGAACGCCCCTGCCCCGCGTTTTTTTACAACCGTTCTTGCAATGTATGTAAAAAATGTATATGTACAATTAACATTAAAACCAACCTACTCGAATTATCAACCAACGGCGCACGAATATTCAACCGAGATTAAGCGACGTGTAGATAGTCACGAATGTATTTTAGGACTGGCGGGGGAAAGGCGAAACCGGTTAACCGGCTGTTCGACGATTTTGAGTCTGGCAATATTCTATTTATTGATTGCATTTAGTCGTTTGGATTTTTATGATAAAATTGGGTCGAAGAGTCGGCTGACTGGTTTTCCGGTTCTCCAGACTTGCATTCTGGTCAGTCCCGAGAGTTTCAAGAGTATTTGGAGTGTCTCTTCGTGGATTCGAGGACGATTGACACGGTTGTCTGTGAAGCTTGTGGATACTCTTGGAACTTGGGAGCCTTGATCCACCCTTTGTACCGCTTCAAAGTAGCTTCGCCGTTTAGCCTGATGAGCCGCTCCTTGCACACCACGTCGACGACTCGGCGACCTTTGACGCGCAACAAACTCGAGCATACCGACGTGGATGGAGGATCGATGTTGCGTTCGAGTACTATCGGAGTTTGTAGATGAAAGGACACTGTGCAGCAGTTAATTGGGTGAAAGTTGCGATTCGACCGGTCTTAATCAGCACTCCGTGGAAATAGCAAGGCTGTGTCTTCGTTGTAAATGTACTGTTATCGGGAAGGTGGTTTTGGGCGGAACTGCTTTTTTGTTCGGAACGGTTTTATGTTCGACGGTTCGAGCGTAATGTCCCTTCGAATGGTGAGTTTGGGAATCAGCGCCATCTGTAGATGGGGCGATGTGTGGGAGTTATTTTGAACCTTTTGATGAGAATGTAAAACGGAAGGAGTTTCGGACCATCATGCAGCTTTTCATCTGATCGACGGTCATAAAGAAGTCTCCTGAGCGGAAATGAGGACGAGGTTGAAAAGGGAATTTTTAAGGGGAGATTCCTGCGAAAAAGATTAACAAATTGCACTCATTTTGGATAATTTTTGCGAGGAAAGGACAAGAGAAAGAAATTTACGACAAATTAATTTAGACCATTTAATTTGTCGTATTTCTACACTGAAAAACAGTCCTGCGATAGTCTGGAGATTTTCCTGTGAAATCTCCAGGCTAAGTATTGGTATAATCAGGAGATTTTAAACCAAAACCGTTAATGATGTGAAAAAACTATGTGTAATAGCTTGTAGGGTACATCTAAGATCTAGTAAATAGAATGCAAATTAACAAAGTTCAGTTTTAAAAGCAGACCTTTTAAAACTGAAATGAGTTTTTCATCCCTCTTGTTTTTATTTTTCTTTCCGGAAAAATGATTAATGATATAAACTACCGACAGAAAGTTCGTGAAGTCCCTGTCATATTAAGGCATGAGTTTAAATGTTCTACCTTTGCTCCTCATAGAAATAAAAATCTGTAAAAAGACTTGAAAGTATACTAAATAAGCTTTCAACCCTCATTGATTACATTGAATTTCGATGCATCGGTGTCGATTGGCGCCATTTTTAAAATCATTTTTGCGCATTTTTCTTTATTATTCAAACTATTTTTTAAACTATATTTATTTCTGACGCAGTTATGACCGGATGAATCTAGACAACAGGAAGGCTTAGATATAGACCTTTTAAGACACGTATCTGTTTGCTGCCACTTGTTTTTGAAAAGTTATATAACTTTTAACATTGAAGGAACCCTGTTATGAAAATATGAAAATTTGAATATCTATGGAAAGTAAAATAGTTCGTGAACATCCCATTCGCTATATTTTCACAATGGTACAATACGCAACTAAAGAGGAATTTCAGATTTCTTAACGAATGCACTTGCGGGACAAGACGAAGTCGAGCTATGCAAGAAACGAGTGATAAATCGAAATTCCCACCAATATTTTTCATTCCAAGGCCCCAGAACGATAGTTTTTCATCGCGATAGGGGCGGGAAACTGCATTTTCCGCTCCAAGGGGCGAACAAAAAATAGTAACAAAAGTAACAAAAAATATAGATATATTGATATATCTATATTTTTTGTTACTTTGTCCTTTTTCACTCAACGAGAAACTGTACATTTATCTTACTTAAATATTTATGTATATTTATCTTAAAAGTTACATAAATTTTCTAAAATAACTGCTATAATAGCAAACCAATTTATAGACCAATTTTTCCAGTCATGCCTGGATCAGAAATAAAAATTTTTAAATTGAGGAAAAACTCGAGAAAATGACTTTTTAGAAATAGCGCCAATCGACATCCATGCATTGAAATTCAATGTAACTAACGGAAGTTGAAAGCTTGTATAGAATACTTTCAAGTTCTTTTTACCAATTTTTATTTCCATGTTTAGGAGCGAACATATGGAAATTTGAACGCAATCCTTATTTTGGGTATTCACGAACTTTCTGTCGGTAGGTTTGAACTCGAAGAAGGTATAACATCCAATAAAGTATCTAGTTTTTGGAAAAGTTTATCCAAAACGCGATTACAGATGTCTTTCCTCCCTTTTCGTTTTCTCGCAAAAACTGTCCAAAATTGGTTCAGTATTTCAGTCTGTTTCAGGGGAACTTCCCCTTAATCAAATCAATAACCCCTTAAAAAATAGGCCTGTGACTTCGACTTCTAATAAAATGACAGTCATTGTATAACAGAAAAAATGTGATGCGCAGAGAAGTATATTAAATTACAGGAGATGTCAGAAGGATAAAATGCATTATTCAAAATGCTTGAACGAATATATTTTTACAAGTAATTATTGATTAACATTCAAAGATTTTGTTACTGAATGAGGAACTCGTATAATACTTTAATGGCGCAACTTTATCCCATAAGGTATAATACGAATGTCAGTATTTGTAAATTGCTATTTGTAAAAAATAAACTATGCTAATAGTTTTGGAAAGAATGAGACTATGATAGCATATTAATGTAATCACGCCAGTAAATTAAAGTGTTGTAATAAAGTGTTTAAAGTGTTACAAATATAATAAAATCCTGACAAAGGTTTATGAGGAAAAGATAATGGTTAACTGGTCCTTTTTGTGAACTGTAAAAATCAAATTTTATAATATTCAAGTAAGGTATTAGAGATTTATCGCAGTCACGACATAATTATTGCAGAAAGGTAAGCAATGAAAAAAAGTGAAATAGTGTAACCTTCTTTGAAAAACTTCCTTACTCCATTACTACTGATTATTTCATATTTTAAACTTTGAGTTTGGATTTCTTCACCTTTTTCCGTAAATCTTTTTTTTAGTTTTTCAAACATTTTTGTTGTTATTTTTACAAGGCGTTTCTTCCGTCTGTCGTTTTTTTGTCAGTTAAAGGGCTTTGACGTTTTTTCTCCAAATTGAAAATTCTACAAATTTCTGCAAATTGAATATCTTTAAAAATAAGAACTCTGAAAATATGCGAGTCAAAATTGTAATTATTAAGTTTTCAGGGTACTTTCACAAAATGAAAACAAAATTAAAAAAAACAGAAATTCGAAACTAAATTTTACATATATATAATTTCTGAAAATTGAAATTTCACATGAAATCTATACTACAAAAGTTCAGTGGCGTCACAGGCCTATAAATGTATAACATAGTACCCAACCCAGGCAAAATATTGAATTTATTAAAATATAAATCTTTTTTTACAAAATTGAATTTCTATATTACAAAATATTCCATTTCAATCAGGCATTAATTTAAATATTAATACAGTTATGCTTATCCTGTAACTTTTGTTACTTCAAACAATATTTCTTTAATTTTCCTTTAATATTCAATAATCAATCAAACCAGTGGTGTACCGAAATTTTGAACTTTCATTCATTGGGAGGGTCAGGAGGGTGAGTTCAAAAGCCGATTTCAAAAGTAGCATTTTTATTAAAGAAACATCGATCGATTGACCACAAACGCCCTTTCTACACGATGCGCTCGAGCCCTCGCGCATCAGCGCTCCCTATGGGCGCGGCAAAATTTGAACGCGTCTGACAACAGTACAATTAAAAGTCATACGAAAAGTCATAAGTGTAATTTTATAAAAAACTGAAAATCAGTAGCGATACAGTGATTTGCGAAAACCTCTTATCTTTGTTTTGATACGA
Source organism: Ceratoteleas bidentatus (assembly GCA_022817645.1). Taxonomy (NCBI): domain Eukaryota; kingdom Metazoa; phylum Arthropoda; class Insecta; order Hymenoptera; family Scelionidae; genus Ceratoteleas; species Ceratoteleas bidentatus. The sequence continues at coordinate 10,197 of JABFPB010000612.1, forward strand.
CATGTGTGAATAAGTGGATTGTAAAGTTCGGCACGTTTTGCGTTAGTGAATGTGTAAGATTTTAATAGATTTTTTTTTTTCATTTGAAATGTACGAATGATGTGTTACATGGTATTGAATATTAGATGTTCGAGAGAAATAAAAGTTATACCTTGTTGACAATCCGAGATTCTTTATCCGCAATTTTAGGTAGAAGAGAGTAAGACTTTTGCGAAAATATTTAGAATAAACGAATATTTGAGAATGGTTTATCGCTTTTGTACATTATTTATTTCTTTGGAAATTCACTGTCGGTTTAAAGCTTTATATCAAGTTTGTCAATTTGGGTCAATATTTTAGGAATTCAATTTAGGATAAAAAATTTTTAATCACAATATTCATTCATTTTATAATTATTTAAATTCATATGTTTATGATTAATTGATTATAAACATAATTATATAACGTGAAAAGTTGCGATTGGTGAGATATAAACAAATTTTCATTCAAAAGTTGAATGACTTTTCAAACATATTTGTGAGACTTCTTTTTCAAAGTTGCGTACTAAATAATTTACGAGTCGATTTGCGATATTTCCATTTGACGCCTTGATATTAAAGTATGTTCGATCGAATTCATGATTTCTACTTGAACATGACATCTATCTTCCTATTTCAGGTGCATAAAGATGAGCGAGGGAGAGAGATGAAATATTAGATGACTGGTATGAAGTATACCTTCTTTCAACTGACGTCTGTTTACTATTTCACACCGCGTCAGAGCTACGTGTGCTTCCTTCAAACAACATCAAAACCTTGTTTGATACATTGCCACTGTTATTAAAAGGTCAGTCCATTTTATCATTACACATAATTGCAAAATTAAATTTATTACTAAGGTTTTAATGGTGTGATTTATGCAATTCTATTAAATCAGCTGGGTTAACCTAACTTTTTAATGCCAATGTTATGGTTGAGATTATAGTGGTTTTGTGTTATCAAAGTATTTTGAACTTCTTGCTAAATACATTTTTGACATGTATTAACAAAGTTTTAATTAAAGAAATTTTTTTCAAAACAAAATATCTATAATTATTCTTTATCCGTATAAACTATAAATTATTATAATTAATAGTTACAGTTAATTATAGATATTAATTATAGGAACTAAAACTATAGCTATTATAATTTAATTTTTTTAATTTTAAGGTATAATGTACATGTAGAAATGTCTAAATCATACATTATTTTGCATGAATCATAATAAAGAAAGTATAGATTTGATCTGTACACTAAAATAAATGACGTATTCAGCAACATTTGGAGAATACTTCACTATATTGAAACTTTGATTTTTATTCATAAATAATAAAATATTAATAATTTCATTCATTCAACAACTTTTTCCTCGCTTGGGGCAGAAATGCCTACAAACTGTATCATCTTTATTTGTGTGCCTTTCATTTTGTTATACTTACCAATGTAACAAAAAATTTGTATCCTTTTTTTTCTTTGCAAAATTTGACCAAATGGTCCTTATCGATGGAATAAAATGAACGAATTTTAGGACGATTCTAAAAAAACTTATAGCGATTTTGAAGGTCGATTCACCATGTTCAATATCGAACTTTAGACATCGAGAAAAATTATCGATTCTTTCTTTCCGAAACACAAAATACCTTTTTCCTTACAGCATGTTCCTGCTTGACCAAAATGACGAAATCCTGGACCCATTCCAAGAGTTCGTTCTTCAGCACCAGCCCCAACTGGAATCATCAAACATCCCAGTGCTCTTCTGGGAGACACTCCACGACAAACTCACCAACGAAATCTTCGACGCTGGTAACGTCTTCCAACTTGCCCTCTACGAAGACCAGGATGACCCTTCCCAGAAGTCGACGAAGAAGCTCATCGTATCTTCTCCAGACGGGATCAGCTGCACCGACGAACGCCACATCTACCTTGTGGACCATGCCTGGACCTACGAGGCCAACCGAGCCAAACAGCACCTGCAGGAACTTCCCCAGCTGCTCACCCGGATGGCCACCCTGATGGGATGGGAGGCCGAGGAAACCGAGGACAACAAGGCCGACAGGATCGACTTCGTCCTCAGAGAGATGTGGAAGTACAACAACACTTTCTCCTTCAACGTCGGCGAGGTGGAGAACAGGTTGCCCTTGTGGTACGTCATGGACGAAGTAGGCTGTGCCATCAGCCACAGCGACAGTCCCAATTTCCGCTCGGTGCCCTTCATTCACCTTCCCCAGGGTACCTACTACTCCATAATTTTCCCCATCAGAGACCTAGAGCACCTGGAAGAAGTCACCCGAGACTTCGTGGAAAATCTGACAAAAGACCCCGAGGTCAGAAGAGCACTGCTCCTGCCCTGGGTGCCTTCTGACTTTGACAACACCAAGTTCGACCAAGAGGAGCCAGACGACAGCTACTTTCTCCAAGGTCGAGTCCAGGAAAGTCTGCCGGAACCAGGAAAGGTGGAGCCCTTATCAACCAAAGACAAGATAAAGGTGTTCAGCCAGTACGAGTTCGTGGAGCAGTACCTGAAGGATCCCCGTTTCGAGGTCACCCAAGACAAGACTCAGGCGGACATCATCTGGCTGGTGACCCACTTCAAGGAGTACAGGGAACTGAGTATCGAGGCTCCAGGGGTCTACGTCAACCAGTTCCCCCACGAAAACGTCTTGACTGTTAAGGACCTCTTGTCTATAACCTGCAGAAGGACCCAGGGGACCAGAAAGCATGACCCAGACACCTTGGAGACCTTCCCCTCCTGGTTCCCCAGCACTTTCAATCTGAGCACAGAACTGGTACAGTTCGTGGCCTACTTCAGGCAACGGGAGAAGAAGGGTCTGGACAACCACTGGATCGTCAAGCCTTGGAATTTGGCCAGGGGATTGGACATGCACATCACCGACAACCTCTTCCACATCCTGCGACTTCCCTCCACAGGTCCGAAGATCGTTCAGAAGTACTTAGAGAATCCCGTTCTCTACCACCGACCTGAAATAGGTCCAGTCAAGTTCGACGTCAGGTACGTCGTCCTCCTGAGGAGCACCAAACCTCTGCGCGCATGCGCGTATACCAACTTCTTCCTGCGTTTCGCCAATAAGAAGTTTGGGTTGGACAACTTGGATGACTACGAACAACATTTCACAGTAATGAACTATGATGAGAACGTAGAACTCTGCCACTTGAAGTGTGCTGATTTTATCCGAGAGTGGGACAGACAGTACCCGAATTTCGAGTGGAGGAACCGAGTGGAACCGAAGATTTTGGAGATGCTGAAGGAGATGTTCGAGGCAGCTGTGGCTCTAAGTCCTCCCAAAGGGATCGCTGAGAGTCCGCAGAGCAGGGCTTTGTATGCGGTGGACTTGATGCTGGAGTGGAAGAACGATGACGTTCAACCGAAGCTGCTGGAGGTCAACTTCTCACCAGACTGCCAGAGGGCGTGCGAGTACTATCCGGATTTTTATAACGACGTCTTCAACTGGCTATTCTTGGATAGGAACGAATCTGGAGTATTTCATGATTTATGTTGAATGTTGACGGGGTTGATTCAACCATGTTGAAGAATACTGTACAAATTTGTAAATGACGTTTTTAATAAACCGTTGTCAGAGATCTGATAAAGATTTTGACTTTACTAATTTGGAATATTTTTGGACTATAAGTGATCTTCCTGAACTGGAAAATGTCCTCATTTTTCGAAAAAATTAGTTGATTACAGTGAAAGGTAACGGTTGGCTTAAACTTTTGATTCATTTATTATTCAAAAGTTCTTTACATATCCAAATTGCAACTTCTTTCTCAATTATTATCTGCCATTTCTCATTACCTGCCAATAGTTATTATGCAATTTCTTTACTTTATGTACGATATACCCAGTTTACCGTCAAAATACATCCAGTAAATATTCCGTTGATTACTATGGACTTTTAACTGATACTGTCAGTAAATTTAACCGATGAGAGGTTCCAACCACTCTTATTCAGATTCGTTAACGCAATCAGCCCATTTTCCCGCACTTTTCTTCGAGTTATATCATTTTCATTAAATCGCGCTGAATTAATTGGAGTACGTCAGAATAATTGCATAACTTATTTACGGCGTTGCCTCTCGTTTTATTGATTTTGTGCTGTGCGTATGAAATTACATCTTCATTCGTTATAATCAACTATTAATGTGTTCAGCATTTTAGTTGAACTGTCGTCGATTGATTATGATCGAAAGGGACGTTCAGAAAGGGACCTGAATGACATGCGACGTGGATAAATGTTTCGATAATTTTATTTTGATCTCGCTGTTTGACAAATGATGGCTAATTGGTTACTGACGCTACAAAGTCAATCAAAAATACGCAGCTTCAAACGAACCAATCTCGCGTCTTCCGGTTGTCGCTAATTGCTCGAGAACGCCGCTACAATCGGTCCTACGAAACGTAAACTCTATAGGAACTCAACAGCGCGTTTGATTTCTGCCGGAACCGAGCGAACGAGAACCAATTGAAAGCGACAAAGTATTTGGATTTCGAGGAAAAAATACTTTTCCATTATTGTATTGACCTTTGCTAACTGGGCCTTCATTTGATGCAATTCGCTTTTTTTCTTGATTACGACTGATACTTTTTGTAAGCTTAAAGCGGTGAGCCATGAATTCCTAAGTCGCAATTGTGAGAGTTAGATAGGGAAATTTAAATGTTGGATTTTGCAAAGCTACTATTTGATTTTCCAAAATGTCTATTTGCCTACTTAGAAGTCGAAATTTTTTTTTCTTTGATGCTAAAAGTGAACAAAAATTATGTATATAGGTAAATTTTAGAGTCGAGGACTTCGACTTCTATTTGGACGAATTGCATGAAATTTTGGTAAATTAAATAGTAGCATTGTAAGATGCAAAATTTAAAGTTTCATCAAATTTGGGTGATTTAATAAATAAATAATGAACAATTATGTTATGAAGGAACATTTAAACTAATCATATCAAGTAATAACACAGTGTTGTGGAATTAATATGAGCATAGTAGGACCTGGCACCCCAAATAGTCAGCCTTTTATAACTGCTTTAAACAATGATTGAACCGATCAAATAATGTCGATGAAAAAGTACTGTTTGATTACACAAAAAGCTGTACGTCATTTCGTTTGATCTGTGATGCCAGTCGTTGTTTACCGTCAAAATATTGGTTTGATCCCATTCTTTATTCGTGGCGGATGTTGAATTTAATGGAAAACGTGAATTTGCGAATATTTTTTATAAATGTCAATAAAAAAACTTCATTGTGCTGCACAACGTATTTATATAAGAAACATTGAAGATTGGATTTCTGACTTTTATAAAGTAATTTCTTTACTGATATTTTGTAAAAAATTACAAAATATTAGTAATGTTTTGTACTGAACATAATTTATACAAGTTAAAAAGTCCTATAATTTTAATTTAATATCCACCTTATTTGCATCGAATATATTCTGTTAAAGACAAAGTCAGCAAACGTCAATTATTTCAGCTATACAGTTTCTACCTCTACAATTTATACAGATGTTTGTTCAAAGAACATACAGTTTTTTCGTGTAAAATATTACTTTTATTTATTCATTAATACTCCAAATTTAAGATTTGGAAACTACTTCAAAAGACAATAAAAACGCAATTGAAATCGATCAACTTTGTTTTTCCAATTTCCGCTCTTCCAATAAATTTCATTGGTTCTCATTTGTCGTGCAAATCCAAAAGTACACGTGCTCGCTATCACGGCTATCAGCTTACAAGCAGTCGAAACAACTGCGACTAGAGTTTTTAAGACTGGAACGGTGTCTAGATGTGTATTTACAGGTGTCGCGGCTTATCACTAAAAGTACTTATTATTTTACTTTGTATAAATACAAGTTTATTCACACGGTTTTTTTCGTTGTCGACAACGAGCTCAGCAATCGAAGAAGTCGTAGAAAGGTACGAAATTGTTTGATTGGTGCCCTCGGATGGGTCTCGATTTTCACCAAAAAGAAACGAAAATCGGCGCTTTTCGTGAGCCGTTTCACAAATTTCCTCGACGAAAATTACTTCGACGAGTAAATTTGATTTTACACTCTTTTCAAAACGATTTTACCCTCTTTTCAAAATGATTGCAGAAAATGCAGACAGTGGATTCGCTTATCAAGATACCTCGAGGAAATTCCATCGGAAAACATTCGGCGCAGACACATTTTGACTGAAAATGCATTCGAACAAAATGGTTTATTACAGAGCCACATTTTGATTAATTCATTGCACTTTGAGTCTCCAAAAGGGATTGGTACATTTTAGATCTTCAGAGTTGTCTTATGGGAAACGCCCTGTAAAAGAGATTTCAATCAAAGTGAATAAAAGGACCTAATTGGACACTTAAAGAAAAGAAAAGTCTGTATTGTTAAGTCTGAAATAATGCATTCATTATTTCGAATTGTCTCTAATATTCAATCTTGCCTTTTATTCACTTTAATTTGACAATTTTTACAAGATGTAATTGTTTCATTGAGAACGGCACAATAGACATCGAACAGTTATTTCGCGCGAATTTAATCGACGTAAAATAATCGGGCCGTTTCGCTGCGCAACGCTGTTGAACTGCTTCCTATTTTGCAGACAGTGGGTGGCGTTTTAAACGCTTCATTCGTTTATTGCTATATGAATGATATTACTATTTTCGTTTCGCAAACACGGCGGTTTTATTGGGGTTGGCTTGGTTTTATCGGCAATGTTGTAGATGTACACGCATCGGATTTTTTTTGGTTCAAATATTTAAACGGGGCTCGAGATTAGAAATTAAAACTTAACATGTAAATTTGATTTCTTGTAGGACGAGTCCGAAAACTGATTTAAAGACGAAATGTCCAATATCTGCAGAATGCATTTCAAAAGTTATTAATTTCCATTCCGTGGGATCGTTATCATTCGTTAGGGACCGGATTTGACTACAATTACCACCCTGATAGCCGGATTTAGATCGGTGTTATATATGAATCTCATGGAGAAATGATTTACGTAAGGTTAACATGAACGTGATTCCTCATTATTTGATTTATTGAGTTTGTTTTAGAAACATTGTTCCATCCGATAATCTATTCAAGTTGAAATGCGAGTATTACCTTCGTTCGATATTATTCTCCCAACAAAATGACGCGCGAGTTTTGTGATCGATTAAAGTACCCCAGAAAGTGATAACGACACAAATTATTTACGTTATGCGTCAGCGTAGTTCGCAATTTTCTTCACTGGGGTATTTGCGAAATGTGTTTATTCGCTCCCTTGTGACGTAAAATAGAGTTTATACTAAACGAGAAAGATACCATTTAATTAGTAAAGCTTCACTCTAAAAACTTTGCAAGGTTGGACGTCTTAATTGCAGTCAAATGTCTTAAAGTAAGACTCATAGCGTCTTACTTTAAGAAAATCAGATAATGAGGAACGAGAAAAAAAAAGAAATCCTCTGATATGAACTGGTCGCAGGTCCAGATGCCACAATGTGGATTTCGCTAGAATGTCTCTGGTTTGAAGATCTGAAGAGAGAGGCAGTGTAATTATAAGTTGGGAGTCTCGTTGAACTTGTCGCTCGAGAATTGGCAGTTCTGAGAAAGATAGTTGTTACACTCCTTTTGGAGATTCTAGGCAGTATCAGATTCAGTTCTAGGCAGTACTTTTCTAGTCTCAACCTTTGGATGTTCAGGAATGGTATGCCATTCATTGCTACCAGAAGAATATATTATTCTCAATAGCTTCTGCATTAGAGGATACATCGTGCACTGGGAGGTATCCGAAGATCCTTCGTTTTGCGGCTTCAAGTTTTCGTAAAAAGTTTCCTCCGGTGTAAGGAGGGGTTGGGTGTTTTCTGCGGGCTCCGCCCATCAGGAAACCAGTGACTGTTTTCGCTATTGATGGGAGGTCGTTAGTGAGGGAGCAAAAGGCATACACCCAAGCTCTATTATGTTCCCGGGGTATTCTTCCCCTATACATATGAGTGGTTTTGAGGTAAAACCAGTTAAGTACCCACATACAAAACCTAACCACAATAGTTGGAAGTTGACCGTTGCTTCTTATCGTCATTTGGCATGGTTCACTCAATAAAACTCGAGACAAACGAGGAATCACGGTCGTGAAAAATATTTTTATGGAAATTAATATCGTCACATCGCTTTACGTTAGTGTTAGGTAAAAGAAAGTTGATTTTTTATTAGCTGGTTTAGAGGTACCTCGATAATGTATTCAACAGTAAACCTACATTCTTGTCTTAACAAAACACTTATTTGACTGCAATAAAATTTCGCGTTTAGTTCAAGAAATATTTTTACATTGCATTCATAAGCAAAATATACTGGAGTCTTTACGTGCAGACTTGAAGAGAATCCTTGACTCAAGGGAGAAATAGTTTTGTACAAAGTACCAATTGGTCAGAAGGAATATACGTGAGCCACTTAAAATACTACCTCGATCAAAGAGTAATTATATTACCTTCTTTGAATCGCGGCAATTACACATCCTCAGAGCTTTCATCACAATTCTACACATTTGATTGAAAATGACAATATTTTTACTCTTGTAATCCTTCCTAGAGACCCATTTAAATCAGCGCAACAATTTGCTACCGAACTTCGTAATTTGTACAATTCTTCTGTCTCCCCTATTCCCGGTAGTGATGACTAAAATCTATTAGGGCTCGACTGATCGATTAAATTAAAATAAAATCATTTATTTTCATTGGCGCCCAACGTGAAGCTCGATCTTTGCTAAACATTACTTTGGCGCCCAACGTGGAGTTTAATCATCACTAATCCTCGGCTATCAGGTATCCTGACTCCTCTACGATACAATGTACTCTGCGGAGCGATGCAGCGAGTTGCGTTTATCCTTCCGATGGTTGGACCTGGAGCTCTCCTTGGTGTCGCTCGTGGCGGAAGTCTCGATGGTGCTGGATGTATGTTGACTGTACCCGCTGTCGCTACCGAACACACTGTCTGCTGGGGCTTGATATAACCTTTCGGCCGGAGCTCCCCGGGCCTCCCCGGTGACGTAGTACACCGGCTGTTCGTAGGTGTCCTCGGGGTAGCCCCCGAGTCGATCAGCTGGCTGGCTGTACACGTCTGCGTACTCGTTGGCGTGCGAGTAGATGGAGCCATCATCGGGTGCGCAGTAGTCGCGTGCGCAGCGGTGCGCGGAGGTGGCGCCGCGGCCGGCGAATGGGAATGCGTCGACGGCGGGATTGGCGCGGCTGCGCGAGTGCCGCTGTAGCGACTCGAGGACGGGTACGCTCTCGTAGGAGTTGCCCTCGGCGCGGACGTGCTGCCCGATGGAGATTGGCGGCAGGAAATAAGGCAATCTGTGCGCGTCGCTCGTCGCGGATTGCTGCCGTTGGCTTCCGCTTCCGGTCGGCTGCAGCCCGGTGATCCCTGCGGGAGAAAAGAGGTTTAGAGGCGGCACAGTCTTGGGGTTTGGAAGGTGAAGGGTATTTTATAGAAAATTTCAAACACAGAAGGAAAATCCCATTGAATCAAATAAGTCCAGATTTGGTATAGCCTAGCCCCAGCAGCTGTCCCTAATTCAAATCCGTTTTATACCCCATATTGGCTCCTGTCTAGGTCCACTTCATGGACATTTATAGAAGATCCAGATTTGATCAATTCTGGCCCCAGAGTTTCAATTGGAAAAAAATTTTTACAAAATTGTCCATGATAAAGTTTTGAACTCATGTTCTAAAGATCAAAAGCTTCTTACTTTACTAACTGATCCAAAGAACAATATACCGATTCGTATCTTATAATGGCTTTTAAGTATAAGTTTGTGTTTATCTCCACAACATGGTCCCAGACTGGAGCGAATCTAGATGTCTTATTATCCTCACACCGTGGGTCCAGAAGAGAAAAAATGCCATTAAACCAACAACAATATCGGTCTAGACCGGTAATTGAAATTCGCTGTTGAGACAGCAGCGAATTTCTTTTGAACCAACAGAATGTGTTCAAAAACAAGCTCGGTGTAGCGCAATGTTGAAACAAAAGCAGATCGCCCTTGGTTAAAAAACAGACACTATTGCTTTAAAAATCTGACTTCTATTACACTTTTGCTGTTGATTTTGTGGCATTTTTTCTCCCCGTGAATGATGTATGGTGAAAGGATGAATGATGACTGTTCATCCTTTTTTAATTAACAAAGGTACTAACTTCGTGGCAGCAGAACTTGAATACCACCTTAAGGTAAGCTTTAAATTGTTTGTAAATAATAATTTTAACACTATTCACCTTTAGTTTAATTTATGTTTATCATACTTTATCTGAATGCGAAATTTTTACGACTTTGACCGAATGTAACATTACAATACGAATATTGTAAAAATAAACGAGGCTTTTTATATTGGGCGTTAATGTTTTTGAACATTAAGTAGCTCAACGTGTTTAACTAAAATTAGCACAAAGTTTGCAATATAGTTCTATCGAATGAGTCAGGAAATATGCACATGAAATGTTTACTTGAAGTTCGCCCATTTTCAATGTTTTCCCGTTCGACTAACTTCGCAAAAGGAAGGGTTTAAAAATAAATTACTTTTTTCATTATGAATTCTTTCATTCCATTTTTATAAATTTAATTTAGAAAGTACAGTTTAACGTATAATCCATGAATACGAGATCAACGAAATATCATTTTCCCATAATATTACGTGTTATCGTGGCATAATTTTTCCGATTATGATTAAGTGAAATCACGTAATCAGTATTAGGTACCACCAATCCAAATGGATAGCGCATGAAAGGCATTCAAATGCAGCGGGAGGCATTTTAATTTAGACGCCTAATTGGATAATAATAATGAAATACGGATTTGTGAATTTATTGATACGTAATAGACCTGAAGGAGATATCTAAATGTTCTCAGTAGAACGTTTTGCACCAATAGATTAATTTTAATAATTTCACCCAATTGTTATTAATTACTCTAAAAATTTGTATTAAAATACCAGTTGCTTACATTGTGAAATCAATATTGTTCTCAAATCATTTAACTATCGCTTTATACGAACTAATATAATCATAATCTAATAACATTAGAAAATATAATTTAAATGTCTAAACTTCGTTTAGAATCGATAACCTTCTAAATATATATAAATGCATATAGTTTATTTATTTAATTACTTGTAAAAATATTCCGAATGTTCTATTTCGGCTCACCTTTAAAATTCGATTTCTCGAATACTACATGACGATAGTTTATTTCCTTTCAATCCGAAATATATTAAAGAATTCATATATTAACTCATTCACTGCTATAAGGATTCAGGAGAATACCTTCTGTATCCACCTGAATCCTTATAACATGGAATGGGTTAAAAAATCATCTAACTAGTAATGCCTAAGTCAACCGAACTTAATCATATGAAATCAAAGCTCACGGAAACGGAATATTTCAGCATTAATTTCAATTATGCTACTCAAATAATTAAATTAATTAACGTCCTCGTTACTCTTAGCTGGAACTGATACGATATTCGCACAATATTTTGACTTGATTGTGGAAAATATGAACTGCAGCGCAAAAGTTCTTGCCAAACGATTATTTCGCGAAATCCGAAAGCGCGACAGTTCCCCCTTGAAAATTCTTCATGCAATGAAAAACAAATGCTTCTTTCTCTATTCTGTCGCCGGTTGACTTTCTTTTCTCTTCGTGTTCTAAAGTTTCAAATAAGTTCTTGCCGAGAGTTCGGCGAACATTCTAATGACTTCATATATAAAGGCATTCGAACCATAAAGATTACCCAAATCCTAGGAAACAATCAGTAATATTGCTTTTTCTCGGTGCATTTTCTCGAATACACATCATCAGCAATTTGTTAAAATCCCTGTCTTATTAAAAATATCGTTTAAAATATTATACCGCAAAACTGACTTTCAGTGCTTAGATAATAACTTTTAGACTGACATTTCTGGACAGACGATTCAATCTTAAAATCGCACACAATTCAACTTCTTTGAGCTTACATTTCTTGAAGTTTCAATTCAAATAAAAGTATCCCGGAAATTCTGCATAAAATGTTGAACAATTATCGGAATTTTAAAGCAGCTGAATTCCTGCTAAGCACGATCTGCTGGCATTTTCGTTCGCCAGACGAATTGCTTTGCATCAGGCAGGCATGTGTCCAGCAGTCACATGGTACTGTATCCTGCATATCAAGGTGCCCTATATACAGTGCATTAAGCTCAGTCGCTAACATTGGCTGTTATCTAAGTTGGGCACATCATTCCTTAAAAGCAACTCGGCTGATTAATTTCACATTCGTCAGAACTGCAAAGTACGGTATTAGTTGTGACTGGAATCACGGTTTCTCGTTTACGTTCAAAGTGTTTTAATTTGGATAATGACTGATATTATTTCCTATTTCAGTTTCCCCTAGTTTACGATTTATGTTTATAAATTTTATTGTAATTCAGGTCTGCTATAAATGTCCACTTTTTGTGTGAAATTTTCGACCGCAAAAATATGGAAACCTGTAAAAGGGATTGCTTTTAAGTCATAATTTATTTCACCGAAAATAACGACCATTATAGTTCTCTTCAATCTTTATAAATAGAAAGCTTTCAAAATATTTTAATTTAATTTTCATTTACTAATATTTTTAGTATAATAAAAGTGGAAATTTCGTATCGAAATACACCTCGTGCTTTATAATACGATTTTCCGATAATAATTTTAAATATGGTGAAATTTGTTGAAATAATGTTAGTGTGCCAAAATATAATGAACGTTTATTCTCGATAATCCGTACAAAACATGCTTTTTTCGTCAGCGAGATTCCATAATAATTTGAAAGGAAATATTTTATACAAAAGACCTTCTTTCAGAATACAAATCTGTACTTTAAAAAATTCTGTGAGACCGTACTTGAATGTAACTTTTTAATAAATTAAAGCATTAAAAACTCTCTTACATAATTAAAGGGAACGCTATACATTAAATTACCTCAACAATCGTATGGATTCATTCGTTCAAACAATGTGAACATTGTGCTCATTTCTTTCCCGATAATTAATATTCTTTCCTTCACTCATGATTCGTTCGGAAATAAGTTGCGAACTTATAAAACACCTTCCATACATTAAAAACCCGACGTGATCGATCGTAAATTACCAATTATGGGCATTTGGCCTGAAAGTTCGCCGAAAATTAACTGACCCCGGTGGCTATAAGTTATGTAAACGGTTTACGTAAAGTTTGCATAAACCTAACTCCTCAATGAACTTCGATATTTACATAAATCGTATATACACAAGACCATATTACTCCTCTAAAATCCCCACGAGAAACTCATTTCGCGTCTTTTTAGTTCTAAATCCTTCAATTCTTACAATTTCTGCATAATCCCATTCTTACAAGAAACACTTACATTATGCAGGACAATGTCGAACTATATCCAAGCAAAGTTCGCTCGAAACTGTTACATAAAATTAATATAATTCTCTCCCCGGGGGATTTCCTAACTCCAATTACTCGTTTCAATTCTCAACCGATCTCTCCATCGATCCAGGTCCGAAGGATGTCCATTTACAAGTGATAAGGATAGTAAAGGGTCGTTTGGTAATAGTTCGGTACTCGGACTATGCTGGATATATTCCAGATTTCAACCAGAGTGTTTCCAGACAATCCTCATTTTTTGGCAACAGATTGAAATATGGATAATTTTTGGGTTATGACTGTGTGTCAAATTTAAGCCACGTTTGATTCAGACAGTCTGAAAATAATTTGAAAACAGTCTGGTAATAAACAGCCTGGTTACTGTTTGGCAGATGTCTAGAATTATGGTAAATTTCTGGCTATTGTCTGGCAAGTGTCTGAATAGTTGGCTGTCTGGCTCCTTTCTGTATATTATCTGGTTACTTTCTGTAATAATGTCGGACAATTAGGACTTGTCTAGATACTGTCTGGCAAGAGACTGGTAACTGTCTGGATATTGTCTGGTTACAGCCGGGTAACTATTTCGAACTATTACCACTATCTGCCTATTACCTGTATATTGTCTGAAAATTGTCTGGCAATTGACAGGATATAATCTGGCAATTGTCTGGATAGAATCTGGTAATTGTCTGGCTACTGTCTGCATACTGTCTGAAAAATGTCTGGTAATTGTCAAGCTACTGTCTTGAAATTGTCTGGTAACTATCTGGCTAATGTCTGTATATTGTCTGAAAATTGTCTGGTATTGTCCAGCTATTGTCTGGAAATTGTCCAGCTATTGTCTGGTAATTATCTAACTACTATCTAGTAACTTTCTGGCCACTGTATATTGTCTGCAAATTGTCTGGCAATTGTCTAGCGACGATCTGACATTTATCTAGAAACAGTCTGGATACTGACTGGTCGTAGTCTGAAAACTATGACCAGACTCTGACTAGTCTGACTACTGTCTGGCAATGCGTTGGAAACAGTCTAACTGCTAAATAGACTGTTTCCAAACTGACTCTCCACGAACCTTCTGCCTTCACTCACCAATCAAAACTCGCGGCCTCGGATTGCGCGCAATTATCCGACAAATCTGTTTTGCCGTGTACTCGCGCTCCCGCATTACCCGGAACTATGCCGCGCGGATGTTTGATCGCGGCGGCAAGTTCCGGCGCGTTTTTTCATACGCGAACTTACCGGCAACGCTCGGGTAGAGTCGCAGCAAGGCGTCGAGCAACTTGCCCTCGTGAAACTCGCCGACGTCATGGTGTTTGTCTTTGCGGTGCCTATCCAAACTTCGTGGACCTCGGGCGCGGCGTTCCTTGGAAAGTCGGCCACCGGTTGTCGAACTTCCCCATACCGATTTCCTCGCGGTCAACATTTTTATCTCGGAGGCCTCGTCGATCGATAGCTCGTCCTCGGCAGGCTCGTCCCGGCTCGCCGGCCGCTTCGTCGCGAACTCGAAGTGCTGATCGTACCGGCACTGATTCACTTGGTACGACCGATTGCGCGCGTTCAGCTCGCGTTCCTTGTCCGTCTCTGAGTGGTTGTCTGTCAAATCATAATTACACCACATTAACGCCGTCAGACAGTTTCGCGATTTGCAGAGAAAAGGTTTAGTGAAATTCGGTGTAGTTATAGCGAATTCACGATTATTATGAGAAAATGCAGTGAGGAAACTTTAGGAGAACTTTAGGAATTTGTTTTATGAAGAGAGATTTTGTAATTGGTAGTAGGAGGAATTGGTTTTCTAAGAGATTTTTTATAGAGGCTATAAAATGACAGTGTAACATTTTTAGAATATACCTTATTTGAATTACAATGTGTTCTCTTGAAAGGTAGATGATATTGTGAAAGTGTTATGATATCATGTTGTAAATTGTATTTTGTCGAGTTTATTGCAGAATTACCTACTTTTCTGGCATCAAATCGAACTACAGAATTCTACAGGATTATTGTTGAGTGATCATTAATTTATAGCAATTTTCCAACAATTCCCTTCTTTATAGAAATAGATGTACTTGTTACTTTTGCATCATATAATTTATATTTGATGAAAAACGATTGCATAAAGATCCTTATGAAATTTAACCCGACTCTTCTCGTATCAAAAACACCAGAACGAGTGTTGAATATTTAGACGATATCAACACGTCAACATAAAAAATTGAACGTCAAATACGAAACAACTTTATTTATTTACACGAAAAACTCGACTCGAAAATGGCCCAGCAAGTATGAATCGCTTAAATAAATTGAATGTTGGGCGAAGTTTGCGAAAAACAGAAAAAGAAAATACATCTAACTTCCAGAATTTCCTTTTTAAAATCGCAATCGCAAAATGTAACATGCACCGAAGTTGCGCGCCAACTTGGCAAAATTAGTTGCAAATAAACGATATCGGACCCGCGAACTTGTCGCCGGGAAAATTGCTGCGATAAAAGTAATGACCAAAGCTCCGTCACCCGACACCCGATTCAACTTACTCAATTTGATTGTAATACAAAAACAATTATCGCTCGATCGAACTCTTTAATTAACCGGGCGCTGTTTGGCCTCGAAACGCGCGACTATTATTGAAATACAAAACTGCGCAAAACCGAGTCTCTTTTCGCGACACAAACATAGCCGGCGAACTGATAAATTGGTCGCGTCGCGGCAAAAACGCCACGAAAAATATCGCCGTCGATTGACGGCCGAAAACACTCGACGCTTCGTTCCGAATGTTAATTAGCGCGCAAAAACGGGAAAACCGCAACCGCCATTGACGTAAACTCAAGTCGATTTGATGCCGGTTAAGTGTCCTTTTTACTGCGCCTTCCGGGACATTTCGGGAGGCTCTTTTGGCCGACGTCAAGCGGCGCTCTAATTTTATAACGACGTACCGTTATTGAACTCCTGATATACCGGGTCGTAAAGGTCTTGAGACGTGTAAATGTCGGGACTCGAGTTACTGCACACGAAAACGCGTCGGACAACATCCTTCACATCAAGCATCTGCGGTGAGAAATTCGTAATTAGAAAATAGCGTTCTCGGCGGTCCAGCCAGGTGCGACTGGTGCTTTCGAGCTCCAAAAAAGCGCGGCTCCCGAACGGAAGCCGCGTTTCCTCTTGCTGGACTTCCTGTTTTTGGACCTCAAAAAGCACGCGACAACTGGAAAAGTGTCGTGCGACAACAGAAAAAAAATGCAATGCGACCGTGCAACGACAACAAGGCGAACAAACCAAAATACAGTAGAGACGCAGTAACTGGTTTTATACTTGCGAGAATGCGCCGGAAAGGTTGCAATCAAAGCACACACAGCGAGCGAATAATAATGGGGCGAAACAAGGGCGCGAGTTAACGCACTCACAAAAATACTGAAATCGTCCATTTAGTTAGCTAATTGGAATTCACAATTGACTTTAATTAAGTTTCGTCGACGCGACGTCATACGGCGTGCGTTAAAGTACAAATAATAAGAACTCTGCGCTTTGTCGGATTCAATTTGTTTTTATCATCGTCGCATGAAAAGTGGAGGAAATAAAAAGCCGAGCGGAAGAAACGACCGCTGCAGCTGCAACTTAAAGGGAGATCGCACCGCGGAAACCGGGGCGGTGAATGGGTTCTAATTGGAGGCACTAATGTGTCGATCGCGGGACACTGTTTTCGCCGCGTTATTCAAAATAAGAGTCGTAATTGAGGCTGCGTTGTCCGAGACAGACGGAGTGAGAGAAAAAAAAGGCGAAAATGCGCGCACAGTAATTCGGTTTTAATTAGAGCGTTGGATGGTAGTGGGGTTGAATTTAGCAAACAAATTCGTTTGGTTTCAGTCTTTATTTGTCTTGTTTAATTACAGAATGACTTCGTTATCCCCCGTCTTTGATTTGTGCTTCGTCCCTCCCGCGTTTCGGTCTAATTACACAATTAAGTCGTGCCAAACATTTTCCCGCGTACGACTTGGTCATCGCCAAGTCATCGCGCGAGAAACTGCTTCGCTTACAATGCTCAGCTAATTTGCCCACACTGTTTCTACAATTACTTAGATACTTGCTCACACTACCAACTAAATGGATTCTTTGAGTATTCAGTGTGTCACAACGGTTACGGCTACTTTACGACTCGAGCAACGAAACTTGCCGACAGAATTGGAAGATGCGTTGACTCTCTGCGAGAGGGCGTTTCTTTGGAAAACACTTCTGAAAAGGATTGATCCGATTGCAAGGAAAAGTGTCGCAATTGGCACGTTACAACTCGCGAAGACGAGATCACGGAAAAAATGTTTTACGTTAGGTAAACAACTTTACCCGGTTACGCTTTCCTGTAAAAATGGAGAAATAGAGACAGGTGTTTCTATTAGCTTTACTTTTAGTCTGGGAGAAATTAAGAGACGTTATAATCAAATTCTATTGCCTTCAATGTTTTTCTCTGGAGTGAAAAAGAAATAAAATAAAGTCAGCATTGAGATTTGAACTCGGAAGCTTGCGAATGTCAGGCAGAGGGTTTAACCATTCGTCCAACGAGATACAAAATACCTTTCATGAATTTTATTTCATCAATGAATTAAAAATACATAACCTAAAGTTAGAAATAGAAGGCAATAAGAGTGAATAGATACTACAATCCTTTTTATTGTTTTTTTCAAAGACAACTGAAATTCACATTTTGTAATTGCCTACTATTTTTTTCTATTTCCACATTTTGCAGGGAATCGTTTATTGTTAAAAAAATTGTACGTGCAAATCCGTTTCATTAACAACTCGGCTGTTTACCTCTCGTAAAGTAAACGTTCGCTTTTTCCAGCACAACTTTTTCATGTGACCCGCGCAACGTGTACTTTTTAACGGCTCGATCGTATTTGACCATGAATTTGTTAGCGCGAAAAAATACAAAAAGGGCCGCGGCGCGTCAATGCCGACACTTTTTCCGAGCAGCGTAAACAAACGCCCTCGAAGTTTTTCGCGGAAACTTGTTCGCCGCGGGAATAAAGAAATGATTGAACGAAAATTAATGCAGTGAAACAGGATCGTAACACGAAGCGAAAGAAAATGGTTAGTAAGCGCTAATTTGGTGCATCGCAGACGCAAATCGTACCCAGCGTTACATGTATATAGGTATACTTTTGAGCAACGATAATTTTGATTATAAATTCCCGACCTTTTTGTCGGTTTTTCCGCCCCGCGCTCCCCTCCTTCGTTTGATTCTTTTGTGCACTGCTGGCAACAAGTTTTTCGACGCAGTGTATCATTTTAATTAATTTTAATATTAAAATATCACAAAGCGGACTTGGCGCACGAGAGCGCAATAAGAACTTTTGCGTTACAACTGCAGTGTGCGAGCTTCAAAAAGCCCTTTGATGTAATGAAAATGACTGTGAAACGAGAGGACCGCGCAGTGCAATTGATCGATGACGTACAATCAATGGGCATGATTGATTGCGAGTTAGCGATTATCAATCGGGTGGGAACGATGATTATTAATGATTGCCGGTTAATCCATCAACTTTCATTGATTTCCTTGGACGGTTCACTAGCAGTTGAACCGCCGGAAAATGCGACGATTGTTTCGTTTCGTCGCGGGAAATTCATTGCCATGATTTAATTTTAGCATGTTTTAACCCTGTTAATCTAATAAATTGTGGGAAAAATGACAGAATATACAATTTTTATTCCCCTAAAGACTTTCAACGATTTTTGTTTCACCATCTAATCACCAATTTGAGCAATATAGAACGTTTAACTTTCTTCGAGAGAAGGATTTGAACTCCTGCTAGTCGAAAAGTTTGAAAAAAAGCTACAATGTTCAATCTCTATTTAAAATTCTTTCACCATTGGCTCAGCGTTCCAAAGATTTATCTCCAGCACCTAATCATCAATTCCGTCACATTTTCCCCGGCACATTCTCCAAATTCCTTGGACAAACAAGCCAAAACTTGTTGATCCCGACGTACCTGTGCCACTGTTCGTCCCCGAACCGGGTTGCAGTGCAAACAGGCCGTCTGGCGCATTAAACCATGCGTCCCCTGGCAACGTTTTTCCCGGACTTTGATCGGGCGAAAAGCGCCAGAAGAACTCCCACCGGCGGCCTATTTTTCGTCGCTCGGCGCTCGAAACTTCGCCAATCATCGCAGCCAAACTTGGACGCAACTTGGCAGTTTCAAAGGGCCGGTCGCGGCAAGTCCTAAGAAGCGCCCGAACCGTACTCTGCCATCGATACGCGGATAACTTCATTTACGTCTAATTCTCCTACAGAATACACCCTTTGATCTCGCTACAATTATTGCTAATTTATTGCTAAAGTCGGATATCCGCTTGCTAATTCGCGGCTGATTTGCCGGGGCGACGCGTGAACCCCGTTCAGACGTCTCGAAAGCTCGCCGGCGATTTTTATCTGCCGGCGTCAGACCCGGCGATGGTCTCCTCAAAGACCAAGTTAGACCCGCCGAGAGTCAAAGTACGGCTTTGCCTTTGACTCCGTGCAACGCCTCCAACTTCGAGCCCCGATTAACTAATGAATCGGTGTTTCGGGCACCGGGACGTCGGTGAAAGGGAAGCCGGAAAACAAATGCGGCGGCGCGTTTTCGCGAGAAAAATAACTCTTGGAGAACGACACCTTGAAGGAGAAGGTATTCAAGTGTTTCGGAACGCGAGAAAAATGTAGGAGGAAGTCGGCTGAGAGAAAGGTTTCAAGTGAAGTTTAGACACAAACTTGTTCAGACAATTGAGTGCTGGCTAATAGTTTGAAATTGTGTCAATAAGAAGGGTGGGTACTGTTGAAAATTATCGAAAACAAATATTCGGAAATTTCTCATTTGGATAATTTTTGTCTGAAATAAACTAAAATTGTCTGACGAGAAAAAGGATAATAATCTAGCTTTGTCTGCCTCAGACAATATATAGAAATAGGTCATTGGTCTAATTTAGCAAATTAATAGAATTGATATAGTCAAAGTGATCTGTTTCTGAATCTGACACACTATTATTTTGAATCAAATTATTTAAAATCATTGGCTAATGCGCATCATTATCTAAAACAAGTTTTTCCTCAGCGCAACAGAAACCCTCCATCCTCTCCATCTTCCATTTACCACCGTTTTCTGCTAGAGCAATTAAAATTTGTATCGCCGGATAAACAGACCGAGCCGCGCCTGTTTTCGTTTCATCCGCCGATTAATCGACTTTTTTTTATTTGCGCGCCGTGTAAGCGCGGCTCGACGCTTTTTATTTTATTAAAACATATTTATTTACTCGTGAAATATTGCTAAACGGGTGCACGCCCCGGCGCACAAACCACGGCAAACACGCCCAGGTTTGTTGCGATTTACGATACGCGGTTCCGATTGTAAAAATCATTGCTGTCGCGACGCCCCAGTTGACACTCCCATCTGTCCCGCGAATTATCATAATGAAATCCGCCGATCGGTCGCGCAACTCGTGGCTCTTTTGCTTCCAAGTTGTGCAAACGGTCATCGGCTGGTTGCGCCATCTGTCGGGTCGAACGCATGCAGGAAACAATCTGCAACTCTGCTGTTATTTATTTGCGACGAGAAAGCGGCAATCGGGTCTCGAAGCGAGGCGTCGTGAATCATCGGACGGAGGACGGTGCCAAGGAAGGAAAAAAGGACGAAGCTCGTGCGAATGCCAGAAGGGGAGTTGGCGGGAAAAAGAGTTCGACGGTCGAAAACGAGGGTGGGTTGTGGTGGCGAAGACGTCGCGAGGGGAGGTCGGCGAGTTCGAGTCGGTTAGTTAGAGATCGTTCGCGTAGAAAAACGCCGGGTTATTACAAGAGATGGGCTTTGTGGTGAAGTGGTCTTGCGAGTCGTTCAATCTCTTTTGGGTCGGGAGACGCGTAGTTTGGGGAAAGTGGCGGGAGCATTGGAAAACGACGACACGCGTTCCAGAGAATCGGATCTCGAACGGAGTGTTCGAGTCTTGGGGGGAAAATGGTCGGGAGTTGAATTGGAGATTGAAGACTCCGAGGTTGGAAGTGTAGGGTTCAAATCGAGGAGCGACGAGTTTGGGCGAGAAAGAGTTTGGGCGGATTCATGAGCAGGTTCTTGGGTTGGGTAGGTTATAGAAAAAAGTCTATGGGGTGCAGTCTAGGAGAAATATATTTTGATAGTGGGAGAATACAGGAAAGTCAATAACCAAAAAAGATTAAAATGTTTTTTCAAGGCTCAGATGATAGCCTAATGGACCTTAACATCGATCCGATCACCATCCACATTAAGAAAAAGGTTTGAGTAAATTTTACTATATCATTTAGGAGTCGCGACGTATCCTTTCCCATCTGAACAAAATTAGTATGACTTCGAAGAATTTTTCCCAGATGATATAGTAAAATGTATTGTAACTTGTAGTAATGTCTCCTTTGAAGATATAATAAATTTGTCCAAATGGGATACGATACGTCGCGACTCCTATATGATATGGTAAAATTTACTGGAATTCTACTAATTTTTCATAGAATATTTTTCTCGGTGTATGTATTCCGTTTTTTTTGTGGGTTTGTTATTTATCTTTCAAAAAATTCGCCAAAATCACCTTTGTTTAGTCTGCCAGAGTGTAGTACCCCCTTAAAGCCACTGCAAATAATCACTGACATTTCACACAAGTTTTTATGAATCGCAATCAACTAACTTCTTAGTACATTTGTTTTGGCAAATAAAAAACAATCGTTCTTCATTGAAAAACGTATGCGTCATAACAGAAAATGCCCATAAGTTTTACGTCGATCTAGGAGATAGCGTGCCAATAGAGATATTCAGCAGTTGTTTTAGAATATAATTCACTTTAGTTTTACACTTAGATTTACCTATCCGTCAGTCACCTTCACTTCTGCCAGCTAAAATGAAAAACGTAATTGAGATTAGAGTGCGTTAGAATCAGTACCGAAAGTTAATTACTATCTGGAGGAGACAGATAGCAATGGAATGGCCAGTTATACGTATTAAACATATGTTACTTACATTCCGTTCTTCGGAAATTGCTGCTCGGCGCTACCGAAAATGAAAAAGTCACAAGTCGCGTGCTCTGCAACAATGAACCGGCAACTTGTCGACACTCTCGCGTGTCGGCAAGTTGCCGCTTTAACTAGGTAAACAAAAAAGCGCGAATTTCAAATTATGTTAGAATGTACATCTCCATCTGCTATAATGATATTGCTTTAATTGTTATAGCAATGGTTACGTGACTGTTCTTGAAACGGCATATATTCTTTGTTTTTATGCTATACGCTAGACGAAATATGCTATACTATGTAGCAGACTGCAAGTACAGGGAAATGTGCCATACTGGGATTGCGTCCCATGAAATATTGGGATGTTTTAATATTTATTTCTTACAGCTCATTTCTTACAGTTGTTATTATCGCGAACTATACGACACGGTCAAGTATATTATCACCACGATATACACTATTGCGAAATTACGCATAAGTATGGAAATATATCGGATATCATTTTTCTTGCTGAATAATAACTGATATTTTTGCTCAGTTCAATTGATTTTTGTTTAATTGTAATTGTTCAATTAATAAAAATGATGATTGCCAAATTATTTGAAAAGTAATTACATAGAATTAATAAAATTGCGTGAATGGAATTTCGGGAACATAATTGAACGGTTTGATATTAAGATTTGAAGGAATTGGTACTTCTTACAAAAAATTCAGATACTAATTCTGACGACAGAATCTGAATTGACATCTTTTTCGGAAGAAGAGTTGGAATAAAAAGTAGTATCAAGAGTTCTAATTGTTTTAAACTGAACAAATCTTATTTGTTCAGTTTAAAACACTGAACAAAAAGGCTCCGACTTTACGTGATAAACTCGAAACTCCCCCTTTTTGACGAGTCGGGACCCGAAACGCTCTCACTTTTTGCAACCAATGAAAACAGATGAACTCGAGCATCTCGATTTTCATTGGCTGTCAGCCAGAGTAGCGCAGCACATGCCCCAGTCCAGCGCATGTGCTGCGCTATTCTGGGGCAAAAAGCTGCACAAAGCATAACGTGCGTGAGTTGCTCGCTACCTAGCGTAGCTGTTGCATCAAATTATTTCCGTGTATGTATATCAATTATTTAATTAATAGTAATTGCAGACATTCAACTAATCAAATAATAACTGAATAATTGAATAATTGAAATTATCAGTAAATTAAAATAGCAATTGAAAGTTTTTAATTAAATTGATTAATTTAATTTTATTAATTACAAAGTAAAATTTAACTGATAATTGATATTTGAAAAAATACCCATGAAAACACCGTAAAACAAGCATTATGAAGCTAAAGTTAGAACTCATGTCATTTTAACACGGAGCCCATGTCAATACAACACTGAAATTTTTTCCTGTGAAGATTCCAGTCCGTTAAATACAATCTGATTAATCCAGGTTTACTTGCAGGTATATTAAGTACCTGCAGGACCCAGAATACCGGTACTCTTTTGAAACGAAAACTTCGGTGTTTAATAAGCTTAGTCAAAAGAAGGCCTAATTTTATTTCCTGACAAAATTAATTTTATTTCCTAACGATTTTATTTATAGACTAGCTTTGATATAGTAGACACGAAAAGTGTTTTAAAACAAAACGGTTTTACCCAGAAGAAACGCCGAAGTTGTTTCAATGTCTCAAAATGAAAAACCAGCGAGACACCTTCTTTTCTATTGTGTACGGCCCTGTATCAAACATATATGTTTTTCGCTTATTTCCATATATGTCATATATTTTCATGTATGGTTTCAGTATTTCCATATGTGATATTTTTTATATTCTGAAATCCTACATTATAATTTTCTGAAAACTTAAAACTTATCATGTACTAGCTAAATACCCATGCACCGCACGGAAATGTATTTCTGGAATATAGTCATGACGCAAAATATGTCGTTTGTTAGTTTGTTTCTATGTAGACTGCAATTGTATGGCGGTTGTACGAAAACGTGTAGTCGGTGATATAAAACAGATTAAGTAAATCACAAATCGTAATGTCTTACAAAAACTAGCCAGTTTCAAATTATGGGTGAAGACTAGCCAGTTTCAATATATAATGAAAACTAGCCCGTTTCAGAATTATAGGTGAAGACTAGCCAGTTTCAAAATATAGTTGAAGACTAGCCAGTTTCGGAAATACTCTTTTT
>JABFPB010000613.1:0-34761 GCA_022817645.1 Ceratoteleas bidentatus
ACTTTATGTAAAATCATTTACATAAATTCTTTACACAACATTTATATAAAATTTATATAATGCTGGCTATTAGGGCTGTTGTCCCCCCGATAGCTTGATTCACTTCTGTGTGTGAAATTACACATCGAAGTGTAAAATTCCACAACATGTTGTGTGCAAGCAGATTACACAACATGTTGTGTAATTCCACGCAACTATTTTTTCAGTGTATGCAAAGTTAATTTTAATTGCGAAATAAAGACGATTAATTTGAACAACCTGAAGTGTACCATCACAGCATTTTATCAAGTGGTGCATTGTTCAAAATAACCGTCTTGTTTACGCAAAAAATTCTAATTTACATTGTTTAGAATATTCTCCCAGTTAAAGATATAAAGATAAAGTCGGTAAAGTTGAAATTTAAATTCACTCCATCATCCTCTTCCTTCTTTAAAGACCAAGCAGCAAGTCTGCTGTCACGGAGTTAGAGCGTTTCTAATGTTATGGACAGAATATTGAATTTCTAATTAAACATAATTTAAAAACATTATGTTTAATTAAAAATTAAACATAATGCTTTCAGATGAAACTTCGAGTAAAGTTTCATCTGAAAGCCGAATCGAAAGTCTGCTGTAACGGAGTTAGTATATTTTACATTAAATAAACAAAATTCAATAATTGTATAATAAACTAACCATACCCATATTCTGTGCTTATAAAAGGATGTTTCTGGTTAACACATATTCGATAAAATGGTTTTTTCGTAATTTCTCCGCACCGAAGACGAAAAATCACGAAAAAACGCTTTTTTCGGAAATACCTTATAAAAAGGTATAATCTGTTAGCTAGATATTCTCCCATAACCATAGAATGTGGCTATAGTCGATCGATTATAAAATTATTATTTGTTCCTTTGTTATAATTAAAGACACAAACTCCGTGGCAACAGAGTTTCTGATTGCCTGAGTTTAGGGGCCATCAAGAGCGTATCCCCTTATTGCATGGGGCTCCACAATTTGTATTAAAAAATATAAATTTCTCATAATAAAATATTCAGTTTCATTTAAAAATTAGTCTGCCTTTACTTTCTCGAGTTTATCACTTATAATTTTACTTCCGTCATTGGTGAAATTATACTTTTTAAATTACTTTCATTTACGTTATACTAAATTTATAAAAGTGCAGGCTGAAGTCACTGCAAGTGTCAGAGTGCGTGATTTCGAGAAGTTTGTCATAAAGTGAAAATTGTCTCTTCTTACAAACCAAGCTCTACAGAAAATATTACAAATTGACATCATGCAGGTCATGATTTATGACAAACTGTGTAGCATTTATTTACACAACATAGTCTCAACTCACGAGAACGCTAATAACGAAGAAGTAACGAAAGTTACTTCGTTATCTCTTCTCATATTTTCTCTGAATAATAAACATTAATTCAATAAATCAATTCATACATTGTAATTCATTGTCACAAAGTAACCAAACTTTTACAAAACTGAAAAATAAACATCATTACTCTCCCAATGTGATACAAAGAAAGAAGTTTTAGAAAGAAATGCTGAATATTTTTTCATAGTTAATTAAACAATCTCTATGTTACAATGTCGTACAAATAAATTTTTTTTTATCATTAGTATCACTTGAAAAGTACAACATATTTGCAGTTTGTACACATTTACTTTTAACATTTATAAATAACGTAATTTTGTATACCTAAATAAAAGCAAAAAAAATCATGTGAAATATGAATTATCCTAACTTATTTAGACATCAAATATTTGTTTATTAAACTAAAAACAAAAAAAAGAAAAAAAGCTATTTTGTTATATGCTATGAAGTTCTCACTTCAATAGCAGAGATGAACGATAATTTCATTTGCATACATTGTTCAAACACAATTTTTACACCCAGGAAACATAATTCATTTTTACTGCCAAATCTTCTATAGAAAGAGCTCCTGAATCACCCAGCAACATTTATCCAAGTGCCGAGAATAACAGGCTCATATCAAATGAAATTCTACGACAAAAACTAACATATTCTTATTCAACTAATTTCACGGTAACATGACGTAAAGTGTAGCTGCGTCAATTAAATATTTTCGCCACACCTAAGATTTATGTTCCTGTTATTCCCGAGTCCCCGACCTGACTCTATATCCTAAAAAATTTCAACAAGCAAACTATTGGAACTATTGTCCAGACGCTATATTATATTATACGCTGAAATGAAAGTGTTTCTATTTGTCTTCCATCTAATTCATAATAACGCTCGTAAAACATGACTCACACAATACAATATGCCGGAACTTTACGGAAACGCCATCAGCGCCACTTACAATTTGAAACTTAAGTTAATATTTTGTTTTTACAAAAATATCAACTCAAGTTTATAGAATTACGAAAGATTTTATAATCAACAACCCTGATCGAAGTTGCTTGGCATTTCATGAAACTTCAGACATGAAAGTCCATTAATGAACATTCCGTACAACAGAAATTTTACAGAAGATGTATGAAGCTCTATGAATCATCCTACAAATTTCTATGATTCTTCATGAAACCATCATGAATTAATTTCACTTTTTTTCATAGAAACTCTTGTAAAATCATATCAGATCCCTATCAGCAAACAATATTATTAAATATTACTACAATATTACAGTAATATTAAATATTACTTCAATATTACAGTAATATTATAAAATATTTTTTGCTGCTCGGGATGTTTATGAATATTCACAGTGCTTCATGTATCTTCTGTGAAATTTCCATTGCCCGTTTCATCAATGAAATTTCATGTATGAAATCTCATAAATGCCAAGCAACTTTAACCAGGGATTCAAACATACCCAGGACTGTGTTCCCTGCAAATAATCCACCATTATAAACATTACAATATTTCATTTACAATACATATTCTTCGCCAACGATTTCCCGCCAGATTTCAGAACTCACCTTTACTTAAACACTATACCCAATAACAATTAAACATAAACATACAAATCGACGATACAAAACAACGACGAACGCGTTACAATTCCCAATCTGCAGGTATAATACATTTTCCAATGTTTTCGTCCAACGGCTTCTCAGAACCGAGGCCAGAACTTGTTTTCCCGCCCGAAGTAAACAGACCCCGTGACGTCACAATACCAAAACACGCCGGCCGGCGTGAAGACGCGTGCCCCGATGATCTCGGTTGCGAATTCGAGGAATCTTCGGCTGTGATATGATACAATCTACAGTTCACAGATGAAAATTCCTAAACTTCAACAACCACTGGGGAGCCGCGCAAGTCGCCGCTGCTGCCTCCTGGTGATTCCCCCGAAGAATGTCCCGGGCGATTAAAACTTTGTTGATCTAGCTTTATGCACTCATCATACATACAGATAGATCACCAAAGACCAATTGCCGGGGATGATGAAGTCTGGATCCAGGGTCCGCCACGCTCGAAGACGACTCTTCATGCCAAGCACGAGTATTACGATCTAGTCACTGAGCAATTCCGGGTGACTGGACCGATACACGCGCTCGGCATAAAGACGGGATTGTCAATCGACGCCGATTGCTCGTGGAAACGTTGTAGTTGAGAGTCTTTTCGACTGGCTACTGCCACGCTGATGCTGCTGAACTGACGACTTAAGGTTCTGCGACGGTATTTAAGGAGACGCGAAGGGACCGGTCGCCCCACTTTTTCCAAAATGGTTCGCGCCGCAGGTCAAACGGACGCAGGCGCAAAACCCTGACGGGCCATTGTTTTTCCGGTTCTGCTGACCGATGGCTTAGGCGGAAAGAGCTAATGCGTTTGGGTCGGGGATTTTTGCCTGCAGTTATTGATGGATTTAGGGCCCCGGGGAGGACTTAGGTTTATGGCAGTGGAAGGTTTCGAGGGAAAGAAGGAAAGCGAGTGGAAAATAATGAACATTTTTCCAAATGAATTTGGAAAAATTCATTTGGAAATATGTTCATTTTTATAAATTTATAAAGGGTTTGCGAGGTTTTTGAGGGATTGTAATTAATGAGATTTGTTGGAAAGGTTGCTTTTCCCAATAAAACATAACGTTTTAAAAACGTTTTTAGGTTTTGAAAAAGTTTTAGAAACGTTTTTAGGCTGTAGAAACGTTTTTAAAACGTTATGTTCTATTGGGGTTGCGATGGGAAAAAATCTTGAAATGTAGTGTTAATTGATAATTTTATCAAATTAGTGGAGAATCAATTGATATTAATAATTGGTAGTTGTAAAATGGGCATAAGCACAATTTGGAGACAAATTTATAAATGATATCAAATTAGAGTAAAAAATGGCTAATGAGAATTCAGTATTTGATTAAATTGTAAACCAAAATGGCGACATAATCGAAGTGAAGATTTTCAATTAGATTCAATTGAATTCAGTTGGTTGCCATTGTAGTTTACAATTAATGCAGTTAGAATTAGTATGTTGAAAAATAATAATTTTTCACTGGTTTCTATTTATTTCAATTTGATATAATTTATACATTTTTATCCAAAATGTGCCCGTGGCCATTTTATGTGAACATTATAATTTAAATTGATATAAAATAACTACAACGGTTAAACAGTTTTCTGAATACAAAATGAATTTGGAAAATTGTCCACGAAATTAGGTTACACAGCGTTTTCACATAAATCACACATTTTTTAAAAAAACACACTGATTTCAAAATAAAAAATATCTTTTAGCAAAACAATGATTCTGCTAAATTATTTTATATTACTTATATAATCTAAAACATTCAAACATTTATGCAGAAAAGTAGTGTAAGTCTTTTTCATATTTCACGTAAAGTTTGGGGAAAATGCAATACTCATTTTTCCCAAAATTTAGCATTAAAATCTGACTTTAAAATTCAAAAAACACTTTTGTTTGAAAAGTTGTTTTTACAAAACTCACCAACTCCAATTTTCACTAATTTCACTCAGTTCAAATGTTCATAAACTATTAATTATTTCAGTAACTTTTTGTTAAACAACTTGTTTTAGTGATAAACAATTGCGAAAACGTAATTTAAAAATATAATAATTCGCAGATTATATTGGATTTTCTAGGCTCACGCTTAGTTGAAGCTATCTGTATGTTTGTATGAAATGAATTGTTGTTTGTTGATGTACAGTGTTTTCGTTTTCACACTGTAAGCAATGTATTTGCACACGAACACTTGTATTAGTAAACGATTGATTCGAACTAAATTACATAGTCACCGGTGAAAAGTTAATTTGAACTGCGAGCGCCGGAAAACGTACAATAATTTCGCGTTTAGTGCGCGATAGAACTGCGATACTTGAGACATAAGTACGTGTCGCATTGCGATATTGCTGATGCTGCAATGTTTCAATTTTGCAAACATTATATGTTTTCGTTGCGACACCTTCTAATAATTGGTGCCATGAATGATTTAGGTTATGATTTTTATTTTAAACATTGCAGGTGCTTTTCCAACAATTTATTATACTTTTCTCCAAAATGATAGGACCATAAGAATGATCAGAAATAATTTGCATTTGGACAAATTCGAAGTTAGACATTTTTCAAAACAAATTTTTTTTTACGATTAGGAGTTTTTAGTGAATGCAGTTTTCGTTTAATAATCCAAAACATTAAATTGCGTTTTTATTTCGTCATTTTACAATATTTCTAGATCAGTGACAAACGTAATTTTATGTCAGCTGTAAATTTTACAAGGTTCATATAAAATTTCTCTGCGTAACTGCGTCTGCCAAACGTGATTCATTCAGTGAAAAACACTGTTTGTATGTTTAGGACACCTGGCGCAGATATAGGTATTTCATATATAAAGTGAAAATGTTTCTACATTATTTTCCGAAAACATTTACAAATGTTTTAAATTGCGAAATAAAAATTTAGTAATTGTTGGAATAATATTCTGCTGCGAAAAGTGGGTAATAGGTAAAACTGACCCAAAACGTGTATATAAAATTGTGAGAAATATAGTACGGTTCGAGCTTCATCGAATGTTTAAAACTGTGTTTCAAAGTGTTAAAATTGTATTTAAAAGAATACAATCTTTCTATTTATTTCATCAGAAAAAGGAATATTAAGGAATGTTTTTGAATATTAAAAATATTCCAAAATTTTCAGAATATAGAAAACAGTATACATGCAATTTTAGTAAATATGCAATTTTCAATGAAAATTGATAAACGCGTCATAAAATATCTATTTAAATATATTAGTAAAACCAAATACTAATTTTATTTAAATTATTCCAAATGAAAACATTGAAATAAGGTCGGCTACTGAATGTAATTCTTTTTCTGAATTAACTGATTACACGTGAAGTACAAGGTGATTGACTTATTGGTCATAATAAAGCTTAATCAGCATTGCTTACATTTAGAAATGCTTAATACACTTCTCATTCAGAATTCAATTTAAAAGAAAACTTATCGAAACCGAATGTGAATATAAAATATTATTTTTAACTAAATATTCAATATTAATAAAGTTGTAAACCATAAGTTGTTAACATTGAAAATAAAACAATATTAACAATTGTCAGCTATTTTGACATTCTTTCTTGTAGTAAAAGCGACTGAATAATGAATCCTGACGGCTAACAATTTTTTTAAATTCAAAATAATTATGATTGCTAATTTCTTAATATTATAAATTAACATAAAAATTAATTCGAGATCATGAATACACCGACAAAAATGTTTATATAAAACATAAAACTTCCAGTTTTTATATTAAATTTCATGATATTTTTGACAGTGTAGAGAGAACAATTAACACTGCAAATCACCAGATTTTTATAAATTGTCTAACTTTGGTATTAATTAAATTTTGACATTTAAAATGATTAGTAAAAATGTCTATTTTTTCAGGTGGGATTCAAAGGTTTCGGATTGAGTCCTGAGCAAACGAAAGTGCAAGGAACGTTTCAGTTTGAGGGAAAAGATTATACCTTGAAACATGGGTCAGTGGTCATCGCGGCAATTACAAGTTGTACAAACACAAGCAACCCGAGTGTCATGCTGGGTGCAGGTAAATATTCGAGAAACATTTTGCGATGACAAACTGCTTTTGGACCTAAGGAAGACAATGGCCTGCCAATTACAATGGTCCCTACCCTCTACCTAAACTCTAAAAAGTCATTAGCCACAACTTTCTAAAATGTTTCTACAACTTACTTCCAGTTTTACTAACGATGCAGAAATCTTTCAGTTAAAATTGATTTTGTGTAATTGTGGATTTAATAGACAAATAATGTGAGAGAAAATTTGATATATGATTACTATTCAGTGTAACAACTCAATTCATAGTTTTTATTGCGGAATATTCAAAGCTATAAAATGTATATATAATATATAAATTATGTGAATTGTAATCATAATTTTTGTCATGGTGGTTATAAATCAATGTTCAACTTTTCGCTCCAAATTATTAATCGATGATATTTAATTAGTTAATACGTAATGGAAAATGAAATAATGTCATGTATTTATATGAATACAGCACTGTCATATTTCGTCACGTTGGCATTACCAGAATCTAAAAATGTGTTTGATTTTAATGACTTTTATTGGATGAACGAGCACTACTTTAATATTATAGTAATTAGATTCTCGAAAATATCTTATAAAAATTATAAGACGAATATTAATGTTTCGGGGTAACGAAATATATGAGTTTTGAAAAATTAATGTAACTTAGTAGCCGAGAATCAATTAAAATTAAAAAGTTCTAATTGTAAAATGAACATAAGACCAATTATTTCCAATTTGGTATCAAATTGGAAATAACAGTTTTCAATGAGAAATGAATTTTTCAAGTATTTTTCAAAATATTAATTGTAAGTAATTATATTAAATTGTAAACCAAAGTGGCCTCAATTTAATTAAATTATATATCTAATTGGACATTTGTTTCGCCATTTCATTTACAAATTAATTACTTACAATTAATTTTTTGAAAAATACTGATTTCTCTTTAGTTTCTCATTAGTTGTCATTGGGAATTAAATAAAAACTTTCACTTTGATTGATTTCAGTATTGGAAACTAGAATTTGGATTAAATTGTTAATTTTCAATTAGCGTCTTAATTAAAAATTAAGCAGCTTACCTAAATATCCTGGATTATGGTTCTGACAGCTATCTTCATCTATCTTTCTTGGATAAACGAAGCACCTTTTTAATAATCTTCCAAAAAATTTCTTCCAAAAAATGTTGCCTGTCAAATTCACAGCTAAAATATCTGCTAATTAGTATAAGTGTTGTTTCATGGCATAAAAATATGCACTCAAATATCTACAATAAAATAATCACTGTCTGCAATATTTAACAGAAGTTTATCCATACAACTGAAGACCAACCATATTGTAATAACATATGTAATAAAATCAATGATTTAAAGATGTAACGAATTACGAACTGATTAGTTGTAAACTGAACAAACCATACGCAAAAACAACGATTTCAGTGGGTATATTTTTCACCTTAATTCACATATAATTAGTACAATTATATCGACGAGATACCACTAGCAAACGATTCGATCAGAATGAGAAATCAATTTGTATAAATCAGTTTACGTAGCTTATTACAACTATTATGTGCTAATGTATTGTTTTAATTTAGCATATTTGGCTGCTGCTAATGAGACATATTTTTGGTAATCATGATCAATCGCACATTCATATTCAGAATTAGATACACACGAAGAGTTAATAGACGATATAGAAATGAGGTGTGATTTTTATCAAACTGTCATATAACAAGAATGTTTCGCAAACTGCAACTGTTGATATAGAATTGTTTAAACTTCGTTTATAATTTATGAATATTTAAATAATATTCATCAATTTACCTGAATAACGCCCGAATAATAATTTACCTGTAACTCAGTGAATGACAGTGTATAATCCTAACTTCAGTATAGAATTGGAGAAGGATATTTGAAAAGTATTCAATTTTATTGGCAAACATATATTAATTCATTTCATAAAAAGATTAAATGTTCTATTTATATGATAGTGGTCAATGGTCATTTGACCTTAAAATGAAAAATATTAGTCAATCAAACATATTAATTAATTAATCCAACATTGAAGAATTAATTATATATATTCTTTTTAACTTGCACTCTGATACATTTACTGTATGTTTGACGAAAGTAATAATCAAAATACCCCTAAAAAATATTTAATTTGAAACGTGTTTACTATTTAGTACATTTTCAATAATCTTTCATCTCAATTTTTAATAAAAATATATTTCCATTAATTATTAATTTCACTGTAGCTTGATTCTTGATTAGAAACCATTAAATCAGAATTTTTCAATCTCTATTTACGAAAGTTTAATAATTCAAATGCAAATTTCACATTATCAGGATTGTTGGCGAAAAAGGCTGTGGAAGCTGGTCTTACAGTTGCTCCTTACATCAAAACATCCTTATCACCTGGTTCAGGAGTCGTTACCTATTATTTGACCGAAAGTGGGGTTTGTCCAGCTCTAACGCAGTTAGGATTTGATATCGTTGGATATGGATGTATGACTTGTATTGGAAACAGCGGACCGTTGCCAGACTCCATGATTGAAGCCATTGAAAAGGTGGTGTTTTTACATTCAATTTTATTCACCTATTTTTCTATCAAGATATTAACGTTATTTTTGCACTTCTCCACATTTTTTTTAATTATTAAAGGACTGATATATTTTCAGAACGAACTCGTATGTTGCGGAGTGCTGTCCGGAAATCGCAACTTTGAGGGACGAATTCATCCCAACACTCGAGCAAATTATTTGGCATCTCCATTGCTGGTCATTGCTTATGCCATTGCAGGAACTGTGGACATCGATTTTGAAAAGGAACCTCTAGGTACTTTGTCTTATTTTCGTTAATTCTGGCTAAAAAAACTTTCTAAAATTGTTTGAGTTAGAAATATGCAGATAAATGTAACAGAAAATGTTAAATTTATTATAATGGTAAATTACAATAAATATATAAATGTTGTACTATATAAAAGTATCTTTGGATACTTTTTATACAATTTCGTTATTTCTCCGACTGCAAACTAATTTCAATGGTGCGATTACAGGTCGCAGAATCGATGGCAAGGAAATCTACTTGCGGGACATTTGGCCAACCCGAGCTGAAATTCACGCCGTCGAGCAGAAGTACGTCATTCCGGCGATGTTCAAAAAAGTTTACAGCAGAATCGAGAAAGGAAGTTCCAGCTGGACTCAGCTGACAGCACCGACCGGCAAATTGTATCCTTGGGACCCTAACTCCACGTACATCAAACGTCCACCATATTTCGAAGGTCTTACAAAGGTATACTGATATCTCAGACAAGATTCTGAAAGTTAAACTCATATTCCTGAAAATGAGACAGATTTAGATTGATTTTCATTTATCAAGTTACGATTAAACTCTGATTTGAAATTATATTCTAATAACTTTCAATTTTTCCCAGGAACTTCCAAAAATAAATCCAATAAGGAAAGCTCGGGTTCTTCTGAACTTGGGAGATTCCGTCACCACTGACCATATAAGTCCAGCTGGAAGCATCGCTCGAAATTCTCCTGCTGCCAGATACCTTTCAGAACGAGGGTAAAATCTCCATTTCGCCCCAAACTAGTCAACTCTTCCCCATAAAAAAACTAAATCGACATTTCTTATTTATTTCTTTTAGGCTAACTCCAAAAGAATTCAATTCCTACGGCTCACGTCGAGGAAACGACGCAGTTATGGCGCGGGGCACATTCGCCAACATTCGTCTCTTAAACAAGTTTATCGGAAAGGCTGGACCGCGAACAATTTACATTCCAACCAAAGAAGAAGTAAAGACAGTTTTTCCTCAAAGATATTATGAATCACATATTGTCGAATGATTTCAATATCATTTCTGGGTCTTTCAGATGGACGTTTTCGATGCAACAGAAAAATACAGAAAAGATAATCAACCCCTGATCGCTTTAGTCGGGAAAGAGTATGGATCTGGCTCATCTCGTGACTGGGCAGCAAAAGGTCCTTATTTATTGGGCATTAAGGCAATAATTGCTGAATCGTACGAAAGGATTCATAGGTACGATCTTCTAATTGCTCAACTAGGCAAATTCATTTTTAATATCTCCCCATGATAAATATCATTACAGAATCATTGCAGAATATCACATTTCTTACATTAATGAAACTGCATTCGATTATTTCAGATCCAATTTAGTAGGAATGGGAATAATCCCCCTGCAGTATCTACCTGGAGAAACAGCAGAAACTTTAGGTTTAACTGGCTATGAATTATTCGACATAGATATTCCAGAAGATGTCCATCCTGGACAACACGTCACCGTTACCACAGACTCGGGCAAACGGTTCGAAGTAGCGGTGCGTTTTGACACAGAAGTGGACGTCACATACTTCAAACACGGTGGCATACTTAACTACATGATCAGAACAATGGTTTAAGACTTAACGAGAGGAACGGTTGCTACTTAATTTGGGTTATTGTAGTCTCACATAAGTTCTTTTCGATCGTGACTTTTTACGTGGAATCAAGAGATCATAATACTAGACCATAGGCAATTTATTTCACTCTTTGCTTTTGCATGTTTTCTCCAGTGCATACAGAAAGATCCAGTAATATCGATTAATTAAGTACAAAGTTAGAAATAACACAAAGTTCTGCGAGTTTTTAAGGCAGTACAAATAAGGTTGAAGGTTATTTTTCAGAATCATGGCATTTTATTGAAGTGTAGTGAACGTGCGAATTGTACATTAACCGTAGTTTTATAGTATGTATGAATGAAAACGGATCGGAATTCTACTGATTTTCATTTAAATTGTATATATGAATATGAATAAACGATGAATGTTCTTTAAGCAGTGTTTTCCTCAAAACGATTATTTACACCTTAGAAATCACATGAGATATGACGATTCGTTTGACGAAATGATAAGTGAAATGCATAAACTTTGATGTCAGTATCTATAAGGATTAAGTCTTATTTAGGAAATACAGTAATGCTTCTATAATTGTTTAATTTTGTTGTAACAATTGGTTGCCAAGATATATATACAAGGTTTCCTTACAGCGACGTTTCGTATTTACAAAATAGAAAAAATAAATTGTATTTTCACAGCACGACATGCACCCTAATCTAACTGATATCCCAATTTCAACTCGTCAGCAATAACATCGATGTAACTACGGTTTACGTGAAATAGATAATTAAGAATAAATACGTTCTGCACATTAATATCATCCACAAGGTAATGTATGATTCATCTCCGAATGGTTTGCCGGAAGATATTTCGAAGTTGTTCCTGACTCCACTCATAATTTAGGAAATCGCGATAATTAGTGCGTTTGTTGTTTTGACCGGAGAAATCTAAATCCACCAACAACTGATCTGTGGCTCCAAACAAATGGCAGTTGTCGAAACTTATGCTGTATACAGGACTCGAAAGTCGTTTGAGATTCATGAAGTATAGCTGTAAATGTAAAATAACATTTGAGTTAAGAATTGCGGTTCATGATCTGGTTATTATATTAGAAGTAAAAGTAAATAATTTGTTATGAATTCACCTGAATGAAACGAGTTTGCCTTTGATCCCACAATACCGCTTTACAGTTAAACTGTGTTCCTGTGACCATTGTGTACCGGTAATCTGTAGCTAGGCAATAAATTGTTGCGTCTGTGGGATCTGCCCATTCAGCAACACATTTCCCAACTCTGAAAGTGGAATGTTTTATTATGAGCCAAAAATTAATTAAAGAGTATCTAATTTTTGGAGGGAATTAATATTTCTGAAGGGACATAAAGATATTGTTCGAAGTTTTTAAGGATCACTATATATATCATTTTTCAGCAATTTTAGCATCTAATATCTCGGCTTCTATGTAGTCGAAATGGGAATTTGGCAAATCAAATAGCAGCTTCGAAGTAAACTTGATTTAAAGTTTCATCGAATTCGTATTATTTTAACTTAATAAAAGAACTACCTTAAGGAGTCCAATTTACCTCATATCCCACTTTCTAATACAGGTGTCGTATCCACAAGACAGCAGTGTGTTTGGATTATCCCAAACCATGTCCAAAACTCCAGCTCCTTTCCGATGCACGTATCTCAATAGACACAATTCTTTGCACCTAAAACATTTTATTATTTTGTGTCAATGTGCACGATAATGACTATATTATTCCCTTAAATTAGGGAGTAACGATTATCAATATATATCTATATAATATAGTAATTTATTATATATAATAAATTATTATATTATGCCAATATTATGAAGCACCATAAACACTAATATGAGTAACATAATAGTCTCCCATATGCATACTCAGAACCTACGTTTCAAGGTCAAAGAATCGTAGGGGACAATATTCTCTGAATCGTCCAGTACAACCCACTGCGATTGTCTCGGATGGTGGGTTGCCAGCAATTGACAAAATTCGATCATGAAGGTCAACAGTAGCGCAAGGTATGTTGAACATTCCACTCCATAATTTAAGAATCCCACTTGCTGATCCTCCAATCAGCATTCCATTGATCTGCTCTACTGCGAGAACTGCGGTGTTATGTGCATTTTGGATATTGCGAATTTCATTACCCCTTTCTGTAGACCTAATTTGTATACTGCCATCTCTGTTGCAAATATCAAAATCAATCAAAATAGTATGAGTTTCAACTTAAATTTTTCAAAAGTAGAAATATTATCTAATATAATGCAACTGTCGATAAAAGTAAATAAAAGACAAATTTAGGATGGCCAGTGGCATAGATTTTTTTAAATTCCACATTTCCAAGTTATATTTCTCTCCTGGATTTATTTCCATGGATTTTCTCTAACTCTTTTGAATCTGTGTTTTACTGGCCACTCTAACATTTTTTTTAAATACATTGCTAATTAAACTGCTTTATATACACACCTGTGACCACTTATAAGTGCCGAATCACGAATGACAAATTTACAAATATCACTTTCAATATTATCAACCCAATATATGTTACGTGGATCGAAAGGTTCTCTACGAGAAATTTGACAAAGTCTGTCTCCACCAGCCCACCATAGAGCATCATCTGACAGTTGAATCCATGGCATCACTTTGATGTTCTGTTGAACAAGCGCTTTCATTTGATATTTCCCATCCTGCCAGTTTTGAGATATTTGCCATTTTTTTCTCAAACAGAGCATAGAATTGCATCTGAAATATATTCATTTCAATTTCATCATTTTTAAAGATATATTTTTATTTAACAGTTTACCTCAAAATAATAAGTAAACATATAAATTCATAGTTTTATATAAGTATTTGATACAACTAGTTTTGTAAAAAAATCCAAACAGTTTAATAATTTAGAAAAAAGTGAAAAATAATACAATTTCTCTATAGTAACAAATTTCTATACCAAATTGTCTATTGTCAGAAAAAAATTGTTTTTCAATAATTGGTCATTGTAATTTAAATGCAATTATTTAAAATAAAAGTAATTGTCACAATAGATAGTTATCAAATATTGTGTAATTAAGTATACATTATGAAATTACGCAACAATGGCAGTTGTTTGTCATCTTTGACATTATCCAATAAACAAGCATAATCTGTCATATGTTTCGTATAAACATAACCTTAACTCTTACCTTTCACGAAATTTCTTAGACGTTTGATTGGTGACAAGTGGCAATTTGCACTTTCGTATCCACAGCGTATCGCAACAAATGACATCGTTGAATCTCTGACATACCTCGCTAAGGCGGACTAAATCAAATGCGTGACAGTAATCAAATATCAGAATCAAAATATCGTTTGGCAACTCGTCCAAACGCAAAGCTTCTGTCATTTTGCTAAGTTGATCGTGACAAGTGACTTGTCCAGTAGAAAATCGCGCACAACTAACGAGTACATTGGTTAACAGTTTTTTACATCACTACAATCGAATCGTAACATCGCTAATTTTGCAAACATTCAAACCATTTTCTCCAATTTTTCTGCGCACCCGTGCCACCGTGCACAGAAAATGGAGAAAACTGACATTTAAACCGAACACGCTCGAACTTTCCCGAACAACTCTGCCGATAAGACAGATGTTTTCAGTAGATTATTGTTGTTGTTTCGCATAAAAATGTGTATGCATAAAAAAACACTCCGAAACGAGAAATGTCATTGCAAATATACAAAATATAATATATAACAATAATAACTCTCTAAATTAAATGAAATCGTATAAAACTGAAAAACGAAAATTTTTTACAGACATTTTTCAGTAATTCAATTATAGAGATTGGATTAATATATTTAAAGTGCCTAATATGAGAATAGGTTGAATTGAATAAATATTGTTGAAAAGAAACAGAGAAAATAATTATATGAATAGTATACGATGTGTTTACGTCAAATGCCAACATTTGAATTTCCCGCGCTGTCAACGCACGCCCTCTAACGGCGCCGCGGAGAACTTGCACACTCATCTCCATATTTTTTTGCCTTTCGCTATATTGATTGGTTCGACACAATACTTTTACGTTTGTGTGATTTTTATTTTCTTTGCGTCTTCGCGAAAAATGCATAATTGCGAAAATTATTGAAACTGTGCAACCACTATTTTTAATAATGCCCATTTCAGCTATCCTGATGATAGAATATAAGTTTGTCGCTAAAATAGCGATATAAAAATTATTAATTTGCGAAATTAACACAGAAACATTTTTTTCCTATTGCAATCCCATCCGAATGGACGACACTTAAAATGGCGAATTTTTCCCGATTTTTCGCCAACGACTGCAAAATTTCACCCAAAACCGTTATTTTCGCGTTAACTGTTTTTTATGCAACCCCAAAATCCAAAAAATAACAAAAATCGGCACAATAAATCAACCCCGCTTCATTACGTACGAAAGCACGTCAATAAATTTGTTTTCGCGCCATTTTTTTCGTGATACATTTTTAAAGGAAATCATACTGACTACTAATAAAAAGTGCGAACGCGATTTTTTTATTAACAATTTTCGCGTTTAAACACACAGAAAGTCATCGAAATATTCACTGATGATTAATTCACCACTGATTTGCCGAATTAACGATGTTGTAAAACTCACGGTAAAAATTTGAGTCAATTTTTTGACCAGGCTTTTCCGCAAGCGAAAAAATATATCCTTCAATGGAAAATATCTCCCACGTGGGGTGGCTTAATCAAGCTTTTTGTTGATTAAATATGAGTTTTTTGGTTTAATTTCCGTTAAGAAACAATGGTGCAGGTGAGTAAAAGTGCGAAAAGTAACAATTCTGTCGGATTTGACGTGAAATTCGCGCGAAATATGGCCCTCTTTAGCATCGTTATTTTTCATTGTTTTTTTTTCCCCTGTCATCCATTCGTAAATAGGAAAGATGGCAGCAGTTTATTGTGCTTTTTTCCAAGGAGTCAGCGGTCGGACATTTTTTCCTCCGAAAATTCGTAAATTTTGTTCGACAAAACCGGCTAAATCCAGTCCGCCGACCGCTTTTTCGCGCAAAATCGTCGAGTTCGCGACGATTTTTAGGTTATTTTTGAGGTTAAGTGCGTTCGCGCGTCCTTTTCGAAATAATGAAGGTACGTGAAAAATTGTCGCGGAAAAACTATCGTTAAGTCACTTTGATTCCGATCTCGTCATTTTTTCCCGCGAGTTATTGGGTGCGTACAGTGTCGCGGAATAGCGTTTTCGCTCGCGTTTTCCGCTTGGAAACTTTTTCGCTACGATATTTGCGAAGAAATTCGAGCGGGAAAACTTTATTGCGAAAAATATTTCCCATTTACGAGTGTATTGATACATTTATGCCCGGCGCCAAGTAATCGCGAAATTCGTGCAAACTTGCTGATTCACCGAATGTTATGCTCGTTACAGTAATCGTGGTTTCTTATATTTCTGTGCGGCGTAAACTTTTAGGAAGTGTGCTTGTGAAAGTTTGCAACTGGAATTTTGACAGATTGCATGTCAGATTGGAAATATTTCGGAAATGTCACATTGATTGATTTTCGTACCAAATTGCATTTATTATCCTTTACATTGCAACATTTGTAAACAAAAATTAAAAAGTAATTCCTATAAATATTGTTTTTAAGTGCAGATTTATAAATCATAATTGTTATTTCAATGAAAATGATACATAATGAATATAATTGAAATCATAGTTTTATTTCACATATTAAAATAAAAGTATATATTATACTTTTATTATGTTTATTTATTATCTAATTAATTATTACACTAATGTATTTCTCTGATGAAAGCTTACATTAACATAAGTGACGTAATGCAAACGTTTTTTATTTTTATTGATTACAATTTTTATAGTGCT
This sequence comes from Ceratoteleas bidentatus, assembly GCA_022817645.1. Taxonomy (NCBI): domain Eukaryota; kingdom Metazoa; phylum Arthropoda; class Insecta; order Hymenoptera; family Scelionidae; genus Ceratoteleas; species Ceratoteleas bidentatus. The sequence continues at coordinate 17,317 of JABFPB010000613.1, forward strand.
TTTAATGATTATTTAAATTTAGTCTTTAATCAAAGTAATATAACAATATTTGTAACACTTTGAATAGAATTTATGGATATACTCATTATATTCTGTCAGATGTCATTCTGACAAGCCAATAGCAAGTCACTTTAGCTGTGCTTGCCATGTGGCATCATTGTTTTCATCATTAAAGGTTATGCTTTGAAGTAGAAGCAACTATAAGGTTATGGTTGATAAGTTTGTACAACTCCAAAGGATTATATAACAAAAAACAAAACTACTGCACACAAATGGTAAAGTTTAAATTAATAATAAAAATATAAAGGTTTTTAAATATTTATAAAATTAATAAGATAAAACAAATATCTATATTCAAAACAACATTTGAAAACATTACAAGTGACTTGCATAACAATAGTTGCATTGGATAGTTAAGGACTTTTTATTAATAATTAAAAATAATGAAAGCATATTTAACTAATGCTAACAAATAATCATTTGAAAAACATCAGTGATGTATATTCTGTTGGGGTATATTCAAACCATGTGACATGCGTTCCTTTGAGTCTATATATATGTCTATGTATATATGTATATATATTTTATACATATGTATATATATTATATATATAATTATATTTTGCTTTATCTGTTTAAAACCTTTTCCAGTAAAATTTATTTTCTGAGTAAAATTTATATTCTGGGTTATATAGGATTTTATATAATTTGTTTAATTAATAATATTATAGGCAATCGACGAGATGGAGGAGAGGGACTTGCCTGAGGCATTAGGCCTGCTGGTGGAGATGAAGATGAATGTTGTAAAGGTAAATAAATTATAATAAAAACTATATATAATATACTGGTTGGTTAGGGAAATGGAATAAATAAGTATTAGGTTGTTTAACTTAATCATATTCATGTTGTATTTTATTAGCAAAATAATATTTGTAACAACTATTGACAAATGTTCTCTAATTTAATATATTAGAGATATATTATATCTAATAATTTTTCGTTTTTAATAATAGTTTTTATTGAAGCTTAAATTGCTTTACATATATAAATTATATAAATTAGTTTTACAGCCTATTTTATACTTTCTAATTATAATCAAATTTATCTAAAAAAATAAACCATAATTTTTAATTATTTGACATTCTGAGTTCTAAAAAAAATTGTATAAACATTGAGTTTAATTCTTAGTTTTATTTTACTTTTATTTTACATGAAATATATAGTGAAATAAACTTTTTTAATCTTGAAAGAACTATAAACTTTTTTACTTTTAAACATTAAAGACAATTATACTTTTGATTTTTTGTTGTTTCAAACATATTTCTTTTTTATCTTACAGACATTCTTAAAATCTTAAGTATTATTTTAAGAAAAAAAGAAATATGTTTGAAACAAAAAATTCCACTAATTTTCTTTAAACTACAGAATTAAAACATTAAAAAATCGTATTATTTCACAAATTAACAATTAATGAAGAAACAAGTATTATTCTTAAAGTTAATTTATAGAATTTTATTCAAACATATATAAACTTTCACTCAGTTATTGAAACAAATTTAGTCGCACAAAAATTGAGCACGTTTTTATCTACTGTCCAGTCCAGCAAGATTATTGATTATTGGCGCAGCATACAAAACGAAATACAAAGCATTTTATTTCAGAACAATTTTTATATCCCATGTATGCCGAATGGTAGAACGCACAATATTTAACTGACGGCTGCAGCGTTTCATTACTATTTTCTTTAAATTCAATTTGAACAAAATTGTACATATATATTCTTGTTACATGATATTTTCAATTATCTAAACTATATTCTTTTATATTTCCATTCAGTCTCCAATGTAATATGATTTATTATTTAGTTATATATAATCAAAAACCAATATAAAAAAATATAATTACAAAGTTCCATATTATGGACATTCAAATAAAAAGTGAAAATAATTCGTTGAAATTTTATTTGTTAAAATTTCAACGAATTATAAACGATTTTTACTGTCTAATTCTCGAGAAATTAAGTATTGAAATTCAAAGTTTTTACATTAACATTTCAATGTTGACTTAAACGAGATATTGCAGTATAATAAGAAAGTTTTATTTATTCGTAATTCAATTCAGATTTTCAGTTTTCAAAAATTATCTTACTAATATTTTTTTTTATGAGTTAGAGCATCGATAGAATGAAAAATGAGAAAAATTTATTGTATAGCATTGAATATTTATGTTTGATAAACAATTAATAAATGCTAAAGAATATTAAAACAAAATTTTTATGGTACAAAATCAAGCAAAGTAAATAAACCTGACTTAATCACAGTTTAAGTTTAAATAACTGATTATATTTGTACGTTTGTAAAGAAAAAACATGCTTTAACTTATTTTTAGATTTCACATATACTTATTATCAAAAAAATATTTGAATGGTATCAAGAAAACTTATACTAACGAAATTACCAAAAAAATACATTATTATTTCAATAATATAGTAATTGTTTGTTTGGCGCCCTAAATATCTAGTCATTCATATAACAACTATCTTAAGAGAATTTTTGTAACATTCTCATATTCATAGAATGACAGTATTCATAGAATTACAAAATCACCCTGTAATTCTATACATTTCATTATTTACTGAAATTTAGAGGGATTACTCTGGTAGTCAGATTACAACTGTAATCTAATCTTACAGTATTTATGCTGTAATTTAATTAATAATTGACCCCAAAAGCAATGATAAATAAAAAAACTGACACATTTTTTAATGTCATAATATATACAAATATTATATAAACGATTTCTATAAACTGTAACTGACAATTTTTTGTCAGCTACAGAGAGAGAAATGTAACTCACAATCAAATTGTGAGTTACATTTATGTAAATTTTATTTTCACTCATACATACAAATGGTGGCATCCTTCCAAAATACTCTAAACTAACAATTGCACTGAAAACTCCAGGTCAATAGACTCGTGGACAACATGCTAGTTCGTGTCAAGAATGGCGAAATATCAACAGACAAAGGGCTCAGTTTCCTGGAGGTGAAATACCACATGCTGTTGTCTTACCTGATCAATTTGACGTACATCGTTCTGCGCAAATGTTCGGGTGAGCGAATCGAGGATGATCCATCCATAGATCGTCTCATTGAGATCAGAACAGTCCTCGAGAGGATCAGGCCCATCGACCACAAGCTCAAGTACGAGATAGACAAATTCGTCAAAACAGCGGTCACCGGCACTATGAACAGGAACGATCCTAGCGCCTTCAAAGCCAACCCAGACGCATTCATCGACAAGATCGCCGAGTCCGAGGAGGAGTCGGAGGACGAGGAAAGAGGCGACGGCGATGACAAAGCTGCTCAAGTCCGAAAGTCCGGAGTTTACGTGCCGCCCAAACTTGTTGCTGTTCATTATGGTATTATCTCACTCCGGGAAACTTTTCCGCTGCTCGGCAAAAAGTTTTTTCAGTTTGACAAGAGTTTGGAAAGAAAAGTTGAAAGGTTTAATGAAACAGGGGAAGTTGGTTTAACGACTTGTTTCACACTCGAGAGGGTGTTGCAACAAGTTGTAATCAGGTGTATCTTGTAATGGAAATTCACTTGAACTGAAACAATATTGTTGTGGAGTTTGGAATGTAACGAGATTTAATAAAACTTGATATATTTCAAATTACATACATTAATAATAATTTAACTTAAATAAATATTAATTTTTATATTCTGGAAAAATTAAAATTCTTTTAGCAGCAAAAATGATTAGATCTGGATATTTTTACTGTTAAATCCCAAATTGTTCAATATCGATGATACCAAAATTACATTTGTAGAAGACGATACAACCGCAGAAAAGATTCGCAAAGCAGGAGAAAGAGCACGCAGGCGTGTGATTTCCGATGTTGTATGGCAAGAGTTGAGAGAGGAGTACTTGGACGCTCCAGTCGAAGAATCCGAGGGAATGGGCGAGAAGAAGGCTAGCTTGGGATTGGAGAACCAGCGAAAGATCGAGTACGAGGAGAACTACATGACTCGCCTGCCAGTCACAAAGCAAGAGAAACACAGAAGGCGCCAACTGACCACACTTGGTACTCTTGGTGCAGACATAACGAGCTTCGGCAGTGGTGCTTCCACTGCCAAGAAACGGAAAGCCTCTAAAGAGAAAGCAAAAAAAAGTAAGCGAAAGTACCTTTTAAATATATGCAATATAGTTACTTGTTAGGGTCGCATTTATTTATTTATTTATTTTTCTTTGTATCTATTGTAACCTGTACTCACCACTTATCACTTGTTATTTTATTATTTTATCTCATTTTATTTTATTTTACGTCGTTCATGTCAATTTATTATTTGTATTTCTGGTTTGTCTTTTTTACTGAATTTTGTTTACATTGTCCAACATGTCTTTTGTATTTATAGTATATTGACGCGTGAACTTATTGTAAAAGTTATTATGTAATTGGCTATCGCTCATAAGGCTAATATCCAGAGCAATAAATATATATACTACAGTTCATCACCAAATCCAATGTTAGACTGAAACGAAAATAAGCGAATTCGCGATTCTTTTCTATTGATTAATCAGCAAAACTTGAAATCACCTTTTCCTTTTCTTTATTTGCCACAGGTTTTAAGAAAAAACGCCACCACTAAGAAGATGCGCGAAAAGAAGCGAAAAACGGGAAGCAGGTAAGACGCGTCTGATTTAGCCCCTCCTCTCGGTATCGAGTCGATTGCCACGAAATACTCTTGTTGGAAAGCAAGCTGATTAACGATAGTTTCCAAGATAAGCATACGAGACCTCCGATCAAGAAATAGCAGCCAGTTGAATTATAGTTACTAATGGTTTAATCTTTACTGTTGTCTGAAACCAATTTTTAACTATGAGGCCATTACGCGAGTAAGGCTCGTATATTTCAAATACCTGCCTTTGGGGGAAGTGACGAAGCAAGAACGAAGGCGACGGGGATGGAGAAAGCTGTTTAAATGAAGACTGTACAATTCATGAATTAATCGATGAATTATTCATTGCTCCGAGGTTCATTTGTTGTACTTTGGTTTGCCCGCGCGAAACTTGGCGCGCGGGCACTTCGCTCGAGACTCGATTTCACTTGAATCGAGCGTTTGCGTAGAGGACAACGACTACTCAACTTTTGCATGACGATATTTATCGGAACACGAGGAACGAATATTCGAACTGATATTTGTTGAGACATTCGATTAATTGGTTACTTCTACAGTCTTAGTTTTGAGCGAGGAAAGACGAATTTACTTTGCATAAGATTATAAGCGGTCTTTGTGTGTACGCATTAAAAGTAACCGTCCGGCTCCTTGAAACTATTAGCGAGACGCCGGATTCTATTTAGATGATAAGAATGACAAACGATTTAAGAGAGCGATAATTGAATTTACTGTTACAAGAGCGAGGAAATCGCAAGACGCTGAGGAAACTATTCAAACGAAGAGCCAGATTTCACGTTTCGTTTGTTTCGTTGTGATATATCAGCTTTGCTAGTTGATAGTGTCGAATGTTTTTTACACGATGAGACGAACTGAATTCACTTCGCGCGAAATTCGTCTGATTCTTTTGTATTTTTATATTGCGCTTACATTTAGTTTGCATTGAGTATTTTATATTTTCGTATTGTTGTTGTGCAATAAGTACGAGATTGTGCACGAAACATTGTTTGATGATGATAATAAAGTATTACATCCGATTTTTAGAATTTGTGTTTGGAGTTTTGTTGATTTCTTGGCTGTTTTTCCTTCTGTTTGCATGACTCTGCCAGTTGTAGTGGTTTTGAAAGGACGAATTACAATTTGATGGATGTTTAGTCAAAAGATAGGTTGAGAGGAATGAATTTTTTTGGAACGAAAGTTTCAAATTGTAGCAGTTAAAATGTGATGTATCAGAAAAAGCAGCGAAATTTCGGTTGTGTTGGTCTTTAAACTTTAAACAAGAGTCTTTAAACTCTTGATAAAGACTGGAATTAACTGTAATCGGGAACAATTTATCACTTATAATTTTGACCTAATTTCTGTCTAATTTTTTATCTAATAGACTCTGTAGTTCAGAAGGTCTGTAATTCAGAAGAGAGTTGAATTTTCAGCAACTTTGGGTCATTATTGACAAGAAGTAGGGTGTCCAGAAAATCCTGGGAAACCTGGAAATAGTCTGAAGATTAAATAAAAAATAGTTTAAAGATAAATATCAAGCTTAAATACCGAGCATGGGGTTTTCAAATAAAAATATTAATTTGCTTTACTCACTATTTAATACTACTCATTTATCAGAATCAAACATTTATTAATGAGTTGTTTTTTAAAGTCCTTATTGATTTATAAAAATTAAAGATAGAAAGTTCTTTTCATTTCTAATTGTCTTCCTAACATTATTTCAACACAAATTGTGGGCTTTTTAATTTATTTTTTATGAAAGGATGTAACGAACAATATTGATATTTTGCTTATATATTGTTGACATTTTACATGATAACAAAAATATTAACATGAATAAATAAAATATTATGGCCTGGAAAATAAGGAAATAGTCCGGAATTTTTAACAAGAATTTTGCAGGACACCCTGAAGAAGACAGTATCAACATATTTATACAAATTCAAGAATTTGTATTATTAGATCTGTATGCTTTATTTGATAGTTGAATAATTATATCCTTTTATTAAACTATGATTCAATCATTATACCAACTGAATTTAAGTACTAAGTATTTTTGAATTATGAAAATAAATTAATATTTTTTAATTACATTATATTTTATAATAAAAATTAAATAAAATTACATACTTTTTTATAACATTTACACTTAAGTGCGGATTTATATAATTGAGAAGTACCACTGTTTCAACAATTTTTTGTTGAAACAGTTTTTATTTGTAAAAATATGAAAACTAACGAAATATCCCAGTTGAAAAATTCCATTAGGACTGGTTCTAATTGTATCTATGCGGTTTTTGACAGTATTTTTTCAAATGTATATGATTTGAATAGGGCTTGTCGCCCATGTGGAATTCCATATCACATTTATTTGTATTTAATTGCAGTTTCATGTCAGAAATATGATCTGATGGTTTCTATCTGGATTTTAAAGTCTTTTTTATATGTATCTAATTGTTTCTAATGGAATTTTTCAACTGGGATAATTATGTTAAGAGATGTATATTAAATTCCATTGAATATCTTCCAAAAAACATTTAGTACAATAATTTTCCTCGTAAAAGAAATTATGAAGCATAATTATTTTACGATTGTCAACTTTTATTAAGTTTATCGTTATTTTTGCTATGAATCAAAGCGTAAACAATTGTTATAGCTACTACTATATTTTGTATTTTTTAAATTTATTTCAACAACTTAAATAAGCGTAATATTAAATAATTATAACAATCCATTAAAAATCTAAAATGAAAAGCCAAAATTTATTCTCAGTAAACTCTTTGATTGCGTCCAATATTGAAATGACTTAAGAAAGAGTTGCGCGAGATAAATGACTGAAATTGTTTTCGAGATTTCTCGAGCATAATCTACTAAACATCTATGCAAATCTGACTGCATTTTTCACCAGCGAATGGTCGTTAATTATTGTGATGTAGCGTTTACACGCCAGCATTGTAGTGTTTACTGCACGAATGCCCGAAAGAAACGTAAGCTCTGAATAAATCACAAAACGAGCGCAGCTCGTTTAAGGTCAGTCCGGGTTCGGAGGTGTCTTGAGATTTTGTCGCTGTCTTTAGATGTAGGATCAGCACTATAGATAATATTAGTATGTAACGATTATATGTATGTTTCGTTTGTATTTTCTCCCTGGAAAAAGTGTTGAGGCTATGGAATTTGCGCGAGGGTCGTTTGCGTTAAAAAAAAAGAAAAATTTTGTGTTAAACTTGCGTTTCACCCTGCGCGTACGACGATATTACTTTTTTTGTTTTTGCGTTTGCGCCACCGCCGCGTGGCGTCGCGTTTTCGAAAAACTTGTGGAAGTGAACAAAATTCAAAATTCTGGTCGAAATTTTATGGAAACTTGCGTTACTTTTATGATCCTGAGTTTGCTTACAGGTGAGGGAGCGTGTCACGTTTACGAGGTTGCACGATGCCAAAAAAATTGTGAACAAAGCCAAAAAGGAACCAAAAATGAACGCTTTGCTTTGAGAAACTTTTCCAGTGTTTAGTTACGAATACCTTAGGTTAGATTGTCTATTAACGTTCGGGACAAGATTTGCGTTCCAAAATCAAATGGAAGTTTGTTATAAACGTCCTTGGTTGGTTGAGAAGAATGGAAAAGTTTCTCGCACTTTAGGATTGTTAGTTTTGATTGGTTGGAAGTAAGTGCACTGATCAGTTGAGTGACCCCGCATTCAGAAAAGAGGTCATTTTTATAAAGTTTACATTTCATCTGTTATGTATTTATAAATGAAGAAAGGTTTTGAATGGTTTAAAGGTTTTTTCTTCAATTTTGCCATTTATCTTGGCAATATTTATATTGTTTCTTAGAAATGTGGAAGAATTGCATGACTCTTTAATACATTTTCTCTTCAAAATACTAACAGGCGATCCTGGCAGGATCGCCTGTTAGTATTTTTTATCCTGGCGATCCTGCCAGGATAAAAAAATTACCAATAGGCATTGTAATTTTGCATTATTCCTTCGTATTGTGAAAAAAATAACTTGTTTTCTGAATGCAAAAATGAGAAAATTTCCGGAAAATGGTGGTCGCTAAACTGGTCCGCATTCAGCTGAAAAATGAAGCTGAAGCGGAATTTGATTTCGAAGCACGGACAATCAGTTTACGTTTGTCTTGAACTCTCGGAAAGTAATTTAGGTTGACTCGTTGCGAAAAAAAATCGTGCATGTGACTCCTCGCTGGTCAACGGCTCGACACCCAATAATTATATTTTTTACAATGAGCTTCGTCGGTCGGGCCGATTGGCGAGGCGCAACGTAACACGTTTCCTTCCCTTTCCAATCTGTGACAAACAAAGATTAAAATGTGATAAATTATTCTTGAAATAATAGTTTAAAAATGAAGTGGAACTAAGGAAGAAAAAATGATGATGAAAAATAGCACAATTGCTGCAGGGCATTATTTACAAGTGCTATAGCAAGCCTAACGTCGGTAGCCTCGTCATGTTGCTCATGAGAGTGAAAGGCTGAATGCCAGGGAATCGTGTATCGTATGTTTCATTGTTGACAAGTGAACTCGAGATTCGCGGCTGCGGCGGCCGTCGCTAGTGCGGCACCGGATCGGTCCGGCTTCGTTCGCCAAAAATTTCTGGACCCGGCGAGCGGGGATTCGGTCGATCTGGTGCAGCCAAGCCAGGTTGCAGAAAGAAAAATGAGGGGTGGTAGGTTCATCCAAAATGTATTGATAGAGAAAAAATGTGGGAGATATTGTCAGACTCTGCATTGGATGGGACAAAGATGGAATAAATCACTCTAAAAATCTGCATCGCTGGTATGATAAAGATAGCTTAAGTTAGTCGAAAAGACATAACTGACGGTTATTTTCCTGGTGGGAACATTTCTGCAAAATTCTGCAAATACCTCTGAAAAGATCTGTGAAGTCTCTGGTAAAAGTCTGAAAAACTCTGAAAAGTGCTGGAAAACAAATTCACAAATTTTTGCGGATTTAGCATTAGAAGAGTGGTTTTGTAAAAAGTCTGCAATGTCGGACAATTAGTGGGAAAATCTGAAAATGTTACTTGTAGAATACAAAATTTTAAAAATCTACAGAATACATTTTCTTAAACTTTTTCAGATAATCGTAGACTTTTGACTAGATCACTCTACTAGTAATAGAACTCTGCGAAGTTGTAAGAAATTCTGCAAAATACATTTGCAGACTTTCCTAGGAAATGTCTGCAAAAATCTGAAAAGTGTCTTGTAGAATTTCACAGTTTTTCATAGTTTTTAGAAAATTACCAGAATGTTTAAAGATATTTTCAGAAGAACTTGCAAACTGTTGCAAAATTATTCATCATCAGCATTAGTGTTGAAAAGAAACCACAATAAGTAGCTGAAAGTATACTAGTAGTGATTGATCTAATTAAATTAACCTGGCGTTTTCAGGTCAGTTTTTAACGCCATTTACAAATGATTTTCTCTTCAACATTCGTTTAGTTGTCCTTACTGATTCCTGAACTCATGAATGGTCCTAAGTCTGTTAAAGTGAGAAGGAAAACATTGCAACACAGTAAAAACTAATGTTATCAATAATGTAGTTAGTTTAAAGTGTAGTGGTTACTGTTACGACACGTAAAATATATATAATTGTACACGAAGTAGTTTTACTTAAAAATCGTGTTGCAAAGTATTTTATCTTAGTTTCTGAAAAAGTATCTGAACAAAAACAATGTAATTATCAATGTTGCGGTGTTTAGAGTGATTTACAGACTCTTTTTCTTCTCTATTTAACATTTTTTATCAATGTGGAGGAACTTACAAATAGCCTAGCAAAATGGTCTGGTAATAATTACTTCATTTTTGACCGAAGAGGAACTGGGTGATAAAAGAAAACAAATGTGTCTTTCATAATCGTACTTATTACTAGTTTTTTGCTCAAATTCAAATATTACAACTTGTTGGTATAATAAAAGTAGTAAATTCTATTTGAATATTATATAATAAACAACAAATTTTATTAAAGAATTAAACAAAATTACTATCAGCCATAATATGACCTTATGACCACACACTAAATACAATAAATTTAAATTCACCATCAGAAATGATTAAGTAAGGAGTCTGCTGACCTTTGCAGACTAATGTTACAAAAAAAGAATACTTTGAAGTACTAACTGAAAAGCGTTGAAATATCGCAACTCTGATTGTACCAAGTAAATAATGTACGATTATTACATACAGTTCCACTTTACTCAACAATCTAGTAATTATTCCCAGATAATTTTAAACCACGTAACTTGATGCGACGGTCGTTCCTGATTCGCTGCACCCAAAAACTGCAAACAGCAGCGCGGCCAGCGTCAGTTCACTTGCCAATTCGATGCCATGTGTTCACAACTCATTTACTACCACATCGAGCAGCACTAAAATAAAATACGTATATACAAAATATAATAAATAACGCAGCAAACTCTGATATCACTAAACTCCGAATTAAGGGTAAGAAAGAAAGGTTCTAAATGCAAATCCAAATGATACGCTTATTAAAAATATTTTGTATAATTTGTTTAAAGCCGTATTTCGTTTTCTATAAGCAGAATCATAGAAAGAACGAGACTATTTATAACGGATTGAATTGCGATTTTACGATATTCTATACGCATATACGTATAAACAGATATCCAAGAATAGCGCGTGTACTCATTGACAAACAAAAGCGAAGAAATGGATGATTTGACAATTGACTAAACGATGACGAAATTGGTGAAAAATGGGCGATGTAGGCGGGCACCTTCGCGCGAGTCGAAGGTGCGAACGAATTTCTGTGGCATTTGGCGCTTTTCCTTCATGCTTAGATGATAATGATAATGATAATTTTTGACACACCCTTATACATACATAATTATATCGAGACCACTATGAGTCCAAGTTAATTTTCCTAGGGACAGGGTTTCAACTATAATAAAGTAACTAAGAAAAAAACCTAAATATAAAAAAGAATTACTGGATAAGATATAACAAATTGGGAACGGCACTGTTGGGACTTGTTTCGCTCGCGGCTTGCGGGGCAAACCAAAAACGGCCATTCCCGGAATGCCGCTGCAAAATGAATCACGAAAACGGTTACAATTCGATTTGAAACTTGACTTTGGGACGGATCTTTGGCACACACTCCCTTTAGGCGCTCGATGCCCCTCGGTCGCTTGCGCAGAACGCGTCCCAACAGTCGCCAGCCGGTGAAAACCCAGGCGAGGAAAGATGATATTTTACTCGATGAAATCGGCGGACGTTTGGTTATTTGAATGACGTATGTATTTTTGAAGCCGTTAAATTGGACACTTTTACACGCGAGTTTCTGGACTTGTAGGGTAATGACGACGAGCATGCAAGGCATACAGACACACACAGAGACATATCCGCACAATAATTTAGCAACCGAAATAAAGGCATAGAAGTACCGTGGAAGAAGTACCGCTACCTCAGAACAATATACAAGTAACAAATAGGAAGAATTTTAAGTGGGAGCAGGGGCGAGGGACGGTGTCGCCAATTTCACATCGCTGTTGAAACGATATTGTTTTGCGTTTGTAGGTAGATAGAGATAGGATAGAGGCAGCTTTGGATTCGCTTTGCCGGAATACGAGTATGGTTTTATGGACGAGCCGCGGCCGATTGCGCGAACAGCCGGACAATATTCTTGCATTTCTTCGATACGAAATGAAAAAGGGTTTTAAGTAAATGAACGTTTATTCCGTATTAAAGACTCCTGGCATTTTAATCGACAAAATAAGATTGGAAACGTTTGTAAATTTGTGAAATGGAAAGTTCTAAAGAAATTTATAAGAATATATCTCTAACTTAGAGAAATATTTAGTTTAGTGTAGGAATTTTCTATAGAAAATATTAGGATTGAATAGGAAGTGTTTAATAAATTGGTTTTTCAAGACAATTTGTATTAAAAAATTCCTGTTTTGGAGACCTCGAGATTTAAAGGGTATTTTGCATTTTTGAGGTCAGATTCAAAGGATAATAGTTTTAAAAATTGTATGCAATATTACCAACGGAATTGGCTATTCCATTATGGAAAAGCTATTCATATTATCACTTTGGCCTATTTTCTTTTAAATCTAACGTAAAAAATGCAAAATTCTCCATAGATGTTGAGTTTCCAAAAAGGATCTTCTTAATAAAATGTAAAAAAATTGATATATACAATCCGATCACTTTCAACTCATTAAGCCTAATGTTCTCTGCAGAAATTTCCTCCGGTAAACTAAATATTTCTGTCGATTAGAAATTTCCAATCAATTCCAACGATATATTCATTCGAATTTCTTCAGAAATTCCTTTTACAAGAGAATCACAATCCTAATGTTTCCAATCTATTTTTAATGATTAAAATTTCTAGGAACCATCAACACGGAATGTAAAAACTTTGAATATGTACATTTAACTTTTTTTTGATTATCTAACACAACTAATATTCAGTTTTCTGAGTTAAAAAATTGAAGAAGATCAATTCTTTAGTTTCTTTTTATTACATTGAAGAATGGAAATAGATTTAAAAAACTTAATCCTTTTTCGTTTATTTATTGGAATCCAATCGAGAGAATCGCCAATATCGTTTATTCGAGTCTTCCGTGCTTTCGATATTTTTAATACACTTTTTCTCAGACTAAGACTCGTACAATCGGCCCCAGGCTGGTCCACGAGATGCTTCTACTTTTGCTCAAGTTAATTCTTAGTCATTAAACATTTTAATGGTTGAAAGAGCGTTGTTTGGGTGTGAAGTTGGTCGCACGAGGCAAGTACGAGGATATTCTACAAATCCAGTAAAAGCAAGATTGAGTCTTTACAGTTTATGAAAATAGGAATAATTTATTGGCTACGTTGATAGTCGAGCAGATATAGTATTGTTTGACACAATGTAAGTTTTTTTAAACGAATTTTTGTACTGAGTCAGTGTGTGAGGGAATTAATCGTATTATAAGTGATTGTGTGCGATGGTTTATGTTATTCGTATGGTCATCGGTTATTCCGTTTTTATATTATCATTCGTCATTGTCGTTACCATTTTATTAGAGCGATCATCATTATCGGCTTATTATTATATCATTATTATTGTCTTTATGATTATTATTATTATTATTATTATTATTATTACATTGATATTGCGATTATACGTGATAGCGTTTTTTTCATTATTGTGAATTTATATATGATGATGTTTTGTATTGTTTAATACGATATTATTAATTATTATCTTTGATATTATTGTGTAAAAGGTATCTTACTGACTGAATAAAACGTTTTAATGTCTACAATGTATTGAATTTATTGCACAATGTGTTTTGCTAAAAAACAATGCTTTGAGTTAACGTTTGGAAACTCATAACTAAACCCAAGTGAAGTCAGTGTTTCGCTGATTTCACATTTCTCGTTGAGCTTTGGGTCGAATTTTTGCGGCTCTGAAATAATTGTTCACGGAATTCCGCTTCCAATTTGACGTACGTTCCTCCTACAAAGACATTTTTTTCACATTATGATTTCTTTCATATTATAATTGTGTATACAATAATAAACCATGGTTGTATAAGAACCTACCGGGTGGCTGTACATTGTTCCACTGGTGTTTGTGGAATGACTTGGCTTTAAAGTTGTATCCGAACTCAACGTTTATGCGCTTAGTCAGAAGTGATATCATCTGCTTCGTCACCTTTTCTTCAAACTCACGTTGATTGTCCTGATTACACCTGATCGTCAAGTCTGCACTCCAAGCACCACTTGAATGTTCAAATTAACTTTAATAAATTATAGGGATATTTGATGTTTAAGGATAATTAATGAAATGATGGATAATCGATTGCCGTCATGTGATTTTTGTGTTTATATTATGCATTTGAGATGGAACGAGTTGGTTTACGTTTTGGTTTCTCTACGACATTTTCTTCTAGGTCTCAGTCGACTCAAATTAAGGAGCTGCTGAGATTCATCACTGCCGGAGACTAATTCGTTACTGCTCTCAGAATCACTGCATCCACTTTCCTCATCGCTCCCACTAACCGATGACAATGGTGAAGAATCATTTGTGGTTCTGGATTCCTGGTGCCGGAGCTTTTTTTGAGACTTGGTTGGAGTCTGACAGGGTTTCCTAAATCCAGAGCCCCAGATTTTACCTGAAAATTGTTACTTTTATACAATGACATTATATTTTATCATTGTATAATTAATTAAGAAACGAAATGCTTTTGTAGAGAATCAGTCTTATAGATGTACAGAGTTTTTTTTTAATTTTGTTGAGATTATCAATGATTTTACAGGTCTTTTCAAAGGAATTTGCAAACTTTTCCAGAACTGATGTTTAAAAAACTTTAAACATCCTTACCTAACAATCCAAGCTTTTGTCTTGGTGGCGCCAGCTCAATGCCTTCCCACCAGTTAGATTCTTTGCAAACCAGTTTTCCCGATTCCGCCGAAGGATCACGAGGCACAAACCTCGTGATCTTTTCAGGGAAGTACAAATGTGGTGGCTCTATGGCAATTAAATCCTTATAATGACTAAAAAGTTCCATAACATCTTCCTCTTCCCTCGTAGATACTTTCGGCAAATGTTCCTGAAACGGTAATAATTATTTAAACCCCTCTGCTATCTACCTACACCCAGAAAAGTAATTTAGTTGTAATAATTTAGTCTCAAATAAATATGGAATTAATAAATTATTTTTCTGAGTGCAACATCTCCCGGATCTAACAAACCGAAATCACCTTGAATTTACAACCATCGCGATTCGGTAGGACCTCGAACCGAAAAGCCCTTTGACTACAACAGGGGTACCTGCCGATAGGGTAGCAAGTGTTCTTCAGCTGTTCGTTGACGAAGAACTGCGGACTGTCCGGGTGGTACGCGCACCACTCGATTCGGTTCATCGGGAAATACATGTCGCACTGACGACAGAAGGCAAAGTGGCAGTCGCCCCACAGTCTCCAGTAGACCCTGCGCCACGATCGCAGTTCTGACCTCAACGAAACAATGTAATCGTTTAAGTTCCAAGTCAGGTGTCTGCAAAGGTTCATTCAAATACGTTCCTGAACTTGTCACAGAACACGGAGGATTTGGCAAACTGAAAGTATCGTGTACCTAGCGTGTCGACTGTGCAGAATACCATGGCCGTCCACCCTCATGGAGCTTGGAACACAGGGAATGAAATCTGAGAGTGAACGCAGAATATTCTTGTCGCATTTACCGCACTTGAACAACGTCGCCAAGGAGCTGTAGTGTCCTTTTGAGTTATCGGGAACCGGATTTCCTAAGGCGAGGATCAGCTTGCAGTACAATTTGCTCTGGATCTTGTCCTTCTTGTCTTTCAGGGATTCGACTTCGGTGTTAGTAAACAGGTCTGCAAGTCTGAAAGTAAAAAATTGTGTGACTTTATTTTTAATTCTGTAGGGTTAAGTTTTATTTTAGTGATCTGTCGAAGATTTCAAGGAGGTTTATGAGGCCAAATTCAAAGCAGGATGAGTAAAAATTTACAAAATGGTGATTCCAGGTGATTTATGAGATCCATGTTTTAGTGTAAGTATGCAAAAAGGCTATTTCTCTCGAGAAACGTAGAATTTCTGGAGATCTCCGGACAATTCCTGAGAGATTTTTCGCAGAATTTCCGATTTTGGGAGCAGTGCTTTAGAGTTGTTAAAAGAGCTGGTTATTAGATAGTTACTATACCTGGTCAAAAGATTATCATTGAGACAGCTCAGTGCAGTGGGTGTCTTCAGGATTTCCGACATGTGATCGTGACAGAACAGGAGGCAGTTGTTTAGAAGTGGTTCCATCTGCAAAAAAGACGCTGACACCATTATGGGGATGACGTTGCTCGGCTCCAGGACTGGCCACTCGGACTGTTTGATGATGTCCCGCTTGACCCAGCGCATCAGCCAATCGAAGATGACAATATCACAGTGGACGGATATGTCCATTTCCTCCAATTTCTGTCCTGCTGTAACTTCGGCGAAGTAGCACATGTTCTGGACCAAAAGTTTCTGGGGGCATCGGAAATCTTTTTTCACGTTCTTCGCTTCATCGCAGACGTGGATTTCAATTTCGGTTCTGCAAATTGAGCACGGAATAATGATTTATTACTTGTTTAAGAGTTTGCTGCAAAATGGCGACAAAGTTTGAAGTAAATTAAGCGCATTGTTACCAACTCAAATGATTTTCTTCTACTGTTGGAGACGTTCTCTTTTTCTTTTGCCTTGTCTTTGTCCTTGATCGGTTTCGCAGCATCCCGATTGTCGGAGAAGGAAAGGCTCTTCGAGATCTCCACATTCCCACAGGGTTTTTTAATGGCTGTTTCTGATAGTGATGGCTTTGGGACCATGTATGGTAGCACTGAATCAAGCAGTCCCTCGTGAAGAACATCACTCAGGTGCTTCTTCATTACCCTCGATAGAACTGGATCACTTTTTGAGGGACTGATTTCTCCAAATTTTGACTGCTCGGGAATTGTACATCTCGCTGAATCCTGAAATTAATTGGTGATTTGAAAGATGGTCATAATAGGAAGACAATGTATGAAATTAAAAATCAATGTATTCTCTTTTAAGAAAACGTTTCGAAAGACGTATTTCCGATTTTCTGCTGAAAATCGGAAATACGTCTGTAAAATTGACAAACCTCTGAAAACTGCAAAAATACCATCAACAGCTGTAAAAACCATCGGCATCAAGAATCAGTTCACTGTCAGTCAGATTTTGTAACCAAACTGAACGCGGTGTTGCCAGATCTCGACCTGTCAGTTTAAACGGTGTAAACG
>JABFPB010000614.1:0-34757 GCA_022817645.1 Ceratoteleas bidentatus
CCGATTCCAACCGTTACATTCGACTCAATGCCTCATTGGAATACCTCATAAGGGCCTCGTATGGTTTTGATCAGGAAACCTTTGATCATTTTTGCCACATCAATTCCTGATAAGGCCCACGTTTGATGTGGCATACCTCATTACATTTTTACTATGGAATTAACGAGCCGAAAAAATTCCCTTTTTCCAGCGACGGCCGAGATTTGGAGCACAAAATTAATTCCCGCGTCGTCACGGTCGCGGTATTCGCCAATTCGGCCCACGAGGAGAACGTCTGGGTCGATCTGCAGTTCCGCCACTTAATCAATCTTTCCAGTCCTTCCAACGCTTCTTGCGGCTTCCTCGACAATTCGGGATCATGGAAATTAGACCTTTGTACCAGCGTGGTGATAAACACGAGCACGACGCATTGTTTATGCCCGAAAAGTGGAACGTTCGCCGTGTTTCTAACGACGCGCGCGGCCAAGGCGAGTTCTTCCGCTTTTAATATTGATACATCTTTGTTCGTTTATTACATCACGTGAGAAAAGAATTTCACAAAGAAAAACTTTTCTCCTTTGCGCTTGACGAAAATAAAAAAAACGGAGTCCGCGCCGAGAAGACAAAAAACGCGCGCAACGATTGAAAAAAAATTGACGCGCAATCTTCCCTTTCAGAAGGAACACGGCCATTCTCCAGTAAGACACTGGATTCTTTTTTGTTTAAACCAGAGTGAATTTAATTAAATCACGCTCGCGGCGCGCGCTTTTTCCGCGCGGAATTGTTTTGCGCAAGTTTGTTAATTTGTGCGCTTTTGAATGGAGTTCGTCACTCTTTCGCTACGGCGAATCACTGAAGTCTAATTAACTGTGCAGGTGATTTTAGTTCAGCAAGAGCTTATGACCTTTGTGGAGATTTTCGGCTGCGGCCTGGGTCTTCTTCAGTGCCTGCTGACGCTGATTATAAGTACTTACTTTTGGTCCAAGAACCGCACCTGGCTCAACTTTTTGAAAATACAGTGCTGCGCGGGCATCGCCGCGGCCATGGCCATTTTCACTTACGCCATGTACAGTTACCCGACGAACGTAAGGCAGCTCGATTTGTCGTTTCCAAGTTCAAGTTTGTCCAGTTTTGTTTAGTTCGAAGTTACAGTCTAAACTGTGTAGTTACTGATTACATTTAAAAAGTCCAACTCGGATTTGGAGTAGTAAATGGCATGGGGTTCAGAGTCGAATTAGTGAAAAATGTGCCAACTTTGGGAAGTTTGTAAAATTGTTAGAGAATTTCTAAAATTATTCACAAATTGTGAAATTGAGCCATGTCAAAAGGGGATGGAACGTACAAAACTTTAGCTTATAATTTAAAGTTAATAGTTTCATTTAATAGTTTTTATACTATTTACTTATTTCTGCAATATTTCTATTTGCAGAAATAAGTAAATATTTGTTTCAGGCAATATCGCAGATATTAATACAACTACTTGGTGGATAATTGATTTTTTTGCTATAAATATTTAAAAATGTATTCTCTAACACTGATTATTTTTTTATTATAATATTATATTTCCTTTTACAAAAATCTCCATATAAATTATTTATATAGTATCTTTTACATAGTGACCGGGCAAAATTTGTATTTGGACCCCGGCGGTATCTAATGACGCGCGAGTGTTAATGAAAATTTCATCGGGCGCTGCTCTTTGACGAATTTTTATGAACGCTGCCGCGCGGGCAATCTGTTTAACAAACAAATTAGCCTGTGCAACGAAACGACCGTCTTTTTTGTTTTCTCTTTTCTGGACAGAATTTGTGGCCGCTCGTGGCGCTCAGTCTCGAGGCCTTCCTCTTCGTGGGCATGTCCGCACCCATTTCGCAGGCAATGATTATCTACGCTGAATTCACACACGTCCGTCCCAGTCAACATTTTCAGCCAACAGTCATCGTACTTATAACTGGTAATTTCGGCATGGATGCGGGATACCTTTGAGAAAGCTGTCTATTGAATCTGATTGGACCCTATTAAATGTTTTGTAGAAGCTGATGGTATTAGATCCAAACTTTGCGTTAATTGGCGTGATTTAATGTCACTGACATTGGGGGAAGAAATTGTAACTTATGATGTATTTACTTTTATTGTGGTTATCAACAATCAACAGTAAAAGTAAAACAAATTAATTTTAAGTTAATTTTACTTTTGAATATCCAAATTGAAACCAGTTTTCCGTTCAATTTTGTCAGAATGTTGCTTTATGTATAAAAACTAACTCCAAAAACTTCCAAATTAAATGGATTCTGCTCGCAATTTCAATAAAGAAATTTTCTATTTGATATTTCATAGCTAATACACTCTGAGAAATGACAAATCGGTAGTGTCAATATGGTAGATTTCCATCCATTCCATTATAAATAAATACCTATTTATATTGAATAGAGTATTCCGTTTGCCTATATACCGAATGGAAAATCGATTTATAAAAGGATTCTTGTCAAATAAACTGAGTATAGTTTGAATAAATATTTGCACATAGAACAAAGTTTCTTTGACAAAATTCAATGAAGCATTGTATAAGTAGTGAATGAATCTAGAAGTGCTATTCAAAAGGATTCTTATTTCAATTAATAATCAGATTCAATGGAATTGTTTAATGGGATAAGGAAAAATATCAGTTATCCGTCTTTTACAATATTAAAATGTTATACATTTGAATATTTTATAAATTTTTACAAACTTTGTAATAATATTCTTTTTCATATTCAAACATAACAGGGATAGTCAGATTTATATATTAACTTTATGTCAACATTATGTAAACACGAGTCAAATACATTTTCCATCGTTTAAAGGTGACATAGCAGTGCGATATAAAACGCACGTAAATCACAATTTTCAGTGTAACGAGCTTATAAATGATAGCAGGAATTTCGTACCGTGAATCGACCTAGAACACATCGGCAGTTATCATTTCGGCTTGAGATGGTAACTGCCGAAATGTACAGAAATTATGTAATCAGGCAACTTTCGGGCAGTTGGTCAATTCGCGGGCACTTGAAGAGAGAGTATTGAAACGTTATTTGTAGATTTCGGCCATAATCAGAACTTGGCAGTTTACGAAATTTACGAGATGAGCTTACTCAGGAATTTGAGCATTCGGATTATTTTGGGAAATCAATAATACCCAAATATTATATTGAATACTGAATATAAATAACAGTACAATTAATAACTAGGAGGGAGTAATTTTTATTGTAAATCTTTCAGACAGGAATGCGATTAAACGTAAAAAAATAAAGGTTTAAATATGTATTGTTAAAATATGTACAACACGGGTATTAAACAATAATTTGAAAAATACTTGCACCCAACATGTAAACAATTTATGCAAATATAGCAGCTGAATGCTGATTTAAATGTATGTAAAGTTTATGTAAACCGATTACACGAAGCTATCATGAAAGCTATGTAAACAATAAACGTATTAATACAACTTGTAATAATGAATTTATGAAGAGATGCGGTGGTATTTCCGACCAAGTACAACAATTGCAAAATCAGAAACTCTGCAGTATTTTATCTGGGGTAAACATTTGACCTTTTTCACATACAAAAGTGAAACTCGGAAAGTCAAAGTTTGATCTAATTCGGAAGGATTAGATGAAGAAACGAGAAACTTAGGATATGTAGTATAATAAATAAAAAAATTCACTTCAGTTATACGCAAATTTTAAATGAAATAAATTGGCAATGTGAACTGGAAGTTTTTGTCAATAAAAAAAGTTTTACAAGGTTATCCAGTTGACATCAGTTCGCAGTTCCATTAATTAAATTTGTTTAATTAAAGTGATTACTACGACAGTAACAGTAGCTATAAATTGATTAGCCTCGGGGAATACTGAAATTTGCTTTGTCATAACTCGAATTGAATTATTTATGTAAAAAACAAAAACAAAATTGAGATCAACTAGAAAATTATCATAAACTTAGCGGTATGTTTACAAAGTTCCTGTAAAGTTTGGTTATCGCTATTTTATATATTTTATATGAATATGTATACAAGTATAACTGATATTTCACCTCAAAAGAATTTTACTTAATCTCTATTGTATCCTTATGTATGACTTTGAATAATCTATGTTGTGTAATTGTGCAACAAATAGTATAATAGCTTTTTTTCTATAACTAAACTAGTAATAAGTAAAATGAATACTTTTAGAGAACGATAAGTGATTCTTTCGAAAATGATTCAATTTTCCTTAGAATAAATTCACGTTTGGAACTATAAATATGTCAATTAAAAATCGATTGTTTTTTCATTTCTAATTATTCTTCAATTTAAGTTATGAGGAAGAATGCGAAAGCGAAAAATCTTTTTTACGTTGAATTTTTTTTACGTTTCGCGGAATTTATCGGAGAAGAACAAAAATGTATAATACATCAAACGCGGAAAAGGTGTTCGAATTGCACTGTGAAGAGTTAAAACGTGCAAATGTCGCATGCAAAGGATTTAATAGTATTACATTGGAAATGGAATTCGTAAATGTTTAAATTCAAAGAAGTTTTTTTCAACAGATATTTGCAATTTGCTTCAACTCAATCAAATTTGAAAAATTTGCAATAAAACTGCACAACTGTAACAATTGCAGTTTTCGATTGGCTAAATTGAATTTAGAGAAATGAATTTTAAATTGATTTCTCTTTCGGTAACAGAGCTATTCAATTTTTTGCATTCAATTAATGATTCGATACATTTTTATAACAGTTCATTAAGATCTAAACTTAAGATCCTAATATCTTTTTAATCTCTTTCATTTCCCTTATAACGAAAAACGTATTTGTTACTAATAAATTGCCACCGAAGAATATCTTTTATGTAAAAAATTCTTGCGAAGGTATCTCGGAAGCAATCATAAAACTTAATCTCGTAATAATGACGTGACTTAGTGTCATTTTCTCACTAGTGTAAAAATGCAAAGTCCGTGTAATTCCTCGTCGTAAATCAACTCAACCGCTAAAATACGTTCGACAGGATTAACAATTTCGAACTCGTACAGCGTTTCCGCGCTCGTTAACCATCGTACTTTTCACACACAACACACTACTAAACATCGAGAAAATTATCGTTGAAAGTACAGTCACAGTTATGCGGAGTTATTGCAACATTTTTCCATTAAACAAACCTATTGCCAAAATGTTATTAGAATAAAGTGGTAAAAATATTTCGACCATTTTCAAAGGAAGAAAACAAAATTGTTCAAATAACCGGACATCCGCTTGCAAAGTATCAACCCTCTGTCCAGTTCTGTTACATTCCGGAAAAGCAGTAAAATTGCGTTTCAAAGCCGCGCAACATTAATTTGCCTTTCCCTCTATCTGACATAATTAGACAGTGAATTTCATCTCATCCAAGCGAATGTCCAGCAATTCGATCCGGCCCTCTAATTTCACGCAACGCGATACCAAAACAATCCACATCCACATCCGTTTTCCTATTTTTCATGCCACACACACACACACGGAGGAAGCAATACGCGAATACGAAATTTCGCCTTTGGAACCTTCAGAAATAATGTTGACGAGTGCATCGTCCAATTTATTTGTGCGCAAAACGGGAAATATATCACCAGACTCTGCAGAGATAAAGTTGAAATAGCTTTTAATTGAATTCAAAAATTTGCAAATACAATTTCCAACTATTGTTTACTTAGTTAGTAATTTAGGATCTCATTAATTTGCAGCGAGGGGTATTGCTTTGTTACTTATTTGAGGTTTAGTTTAATTGCGACTGATATTGTTCGGTTAGTTGGACATTTGAGGTTTCATTTAGTATTTGCATATCACAAAAGTCCGGATGAAAATGTAAACGCTGGAGTAGAAATCGCTAAAATGGATATTCATATTTAGTAGTCTGATGCATTTCATTGGGTTTCTTAGTACTTTGATATATCCGTTTCGGCGTATTTAATTTGGAGATAAGACGTTACGAGCACTTTCGATAATCACCTATCAGTTTATACAGCGAAATAAACGTTTAGTTGTTTCGAACGATATGCAGCATTGGGCATATATATCGCATCATTTAACGGAAACGGAGTTTCGTTCGATTCATATTTCAAATTTTTCGATTAAAAGTATTCAATTTATATTATTCTAACTAAACTTTTAGGTAAAACAACTACACTCGTAGAAAACTTTAGTATTTCCGACTATTAAATGGTTAATTTAGATGTTCACCAGAAAATATATACCGGCAATATATCAAAACTTTAAATATAGTTAGGGCAACCGTAAAAAACGGTTAGGACAATCATTTTTTTCTAGTCAATAGAACTATTTTACTTAGTAAAATAACTATGTTTAATGTTAAACATCACCCTTCAAATAGTTGATGTAATTACTTTGCAAAAAATATTTGATAGAAACGAATAGAAAAGAATTTATTATTAAATAATGAATTCCTCAGTAGAAAGATTCCGAATTCATCATTTGAATTTCAATTTCATTCTATTTCGTTCTAATCCGGTGATTTATCAATGTTTCCCACGATCAATTTTGAATTCTTTAAAAAGAATTCGTTTCTGTTCAATTTCAAAATCTGGATTCAAACTGACAAAACGAATCCTTTTCTAATCTTTTCAATTCCAGTTAGAAGGATTTTTTGAAAAAGATTACTTTGAATTCCCGAATTGGAATTCATTCAACTATTTACAGCATTCAAAATCGAAAAATGAATTGCATTCGCTTCTAATGAATGCAGAATTTGGCTAAAAATCCAAATCTTTTCTATTCACTTCTATCCAAAATTCTGTGCAGGGTATTATAATATTGAATTATAATATTGAAGAGCAACTATATGAATTCTAAATGGTTGTAAGTATTATTTTGCTTTCTGCGACCAATCCATGGTTGACCGGACTATCAAAATTCCCTAAAAATACTGGTTTGGAAACAAATGGTATTTTATTCTGGAGACCATTATGGAACCAAACTTAGTTCAAGCATCCATCTAATATTTCTAGACAGGTTCCATGATGGAAATCCATTCATGGAAGCCATCTAAGAATTTCAATCATGGATCCCACCTACACTATAAAAAATGGTAAAGTGTATTTAGCTATAAGTATAGCTAAATGGGGATATACTTTCCAGTGTAAAGAACATTGCAATCCTTTGCTAGATTTATATGTGAATTTGCCTTTAAGTACAGCAAAGTGTCTCAGCAAATCTTGCAATTTTCTTCATACTGGAAAGTATATCCCAATTTTGCTGTAAGTATTGCTAAATATGCTTTACCATTTTTCTCAGTGTACACTTGATGGACATTTGAACCAAACTTATATCCACAATTGTTTCCAGACTCAAATTCCATTTATGATTCCAACCCAGTTCTCTTAAACTTGTCATTCCCCCCATTTTCTCAACAACCATTTTTCTCGTTGCACTAACCAACCCTACAATCCTCAGTCTATCTCCCATTCCAAACTTCTTACAAATTCACCCGCACTTATTTCCTCACAACCCCAAAATTTACTTCTACTCCTCCGTGTATACTCCCATCCTCCCAATTTCCTGACTTCCTGAACGCCAGCGCGTCGCGCACCTTCAAAAAAATTACTTTACCCAACTACCTCGGCGTTTTCCGGCGCGCCGAGATAAAACTACAAGTTGCCAATCCTTTTCCCAGGTGTGCCGGTTCTATCTCTGCTGGCGACAGAGTTGACGCACCAAAGCACCGGTCTAAGCCACGAGTATTGGTGGTTAATTTTCGGCAGCGGGGTGTACAGCATCTTCGTCACCTGCACGCTGGTTATGCTGCTGATATTCGCGCTGCTGTACATAGGGGTGCTGCACAAAAATCACCACATGAAAGAAAGTTCGGTGAAAAAGAAGCGGATGGAAACGAGGTTCGACGGCTCTTTTTTGCCGGCGTTTTGTTGCGAAATGTTTTTGTTTGCCACTCCAACGGACCGAACGCCGGTCGAACGATTTCTCGTAATTTTCAGTCCGAACGCGTTAACGTACAAAATTAAACCTACTTTGCCGAGTTGGGCGCAGCGTTTTGTTCAATTACCGGCTAAGCTTTCCCGCGTTTGTAATGCGCGCACCAGGAATAGCTGAATGGCCGAAGTTGTGTGTTCCCGGTTACACGATCCGTTGAAGTAGACAATAATTATTTGTAATTGATCGTCTTTCAATTATCCGCATAAATAATTGTCTGTTCGCAGAGTACGTATGCTACATCGGGCCGCAATAATCATTTGCGGTATCATTTGTATGGAGGCTTCTTCCATCATTTATATCAATTCCACAGCAATTGTCTTTCATTATGTATTCGCGTCGTTTTCAGGTTTGCTGGTAAGTGCCGGATTAACTAGACACTCAAATGCGGTTTGTCCGGCAAAAATGCCGATTTAAAATTGATTTCCCCTCGGCGAGTTGCGATCATTTAATTACCGCGCGATTACAATCACTGTCAAAGAAAATGTTACGCCAAAGTTCCGAAATTTTCGTTCGCAAATGGAAACTGCTGAATCAGATTACGTTTTCGTGCAATTCGTATTTCAAATGTTTGCGCCGAGAGACAATAAATATATATTTGCGAAATTATTTAGATTTGCAAATTAACGTTCGTAAACATTCGGCCGCGGAAATGCGGTGAAATATGCATTCGAATAAACGAGCGTTTTGAAGTTTGTCTTGCATTTCGTCGTGAATTTTTTAGGCCGAGTCCGTTATGATTAACGAAACAACGCATTCTTCCAGGGATTCATTATATTAATGATGTACGTAATAGCGAGTGAGCGGCCGTTCAGCGAACTTTTCAAGGAGTTGAACAAAAAGAAAGATAAACAGGAGAAGCACGCGTCGCAGCCAATAAAAGGTACTTAGGTGTCGGCGGAAGATTAATTTTGATTAACGTAATCAGGATCGATTAATCCACTAAAACAGTTCCGAAATGAATTATACCGAACGCGCGTTATACGCCTCTTTATAATATCCTAATTATTCATAGAATATGGAGATCGATTTTCCCAAGCGAGAAATGGAAATGTCTTATCGAAATGCATATATTATTCCGAAAACATATCGATACAAGCGGCGCAATCGGGTCGCCCGAATCGATGACTTTTGACGAAACTAACGATTAATGATTGTTAACGCGATTACCGAATTTGCGATGAGTTCAATAAATAGTTGTATGAACGCCACGTACGCGTATTCAGATTGAGGCGATGTATGATTCATCGTGTTTGAAACTCCGATGGATCCCAAGTAGGAAAGACCGGAAGCCTTCGAGCTCGCATGTGTACAGAGTCTATTTCAGATTTAAATCACTCGTTTATTTAATGAACATCGAGTGTAATTCGTTTAACCAGTTACCGCTTGCAACACCAGCAAGCAGGGAAGGTGCGACTATCATGGAACAAGTTATTAGAGATTTTCTTAAAAGTGAAAAATGATACGTGTACTTGAAGTAACTATCCCCTGACAATGTATAAATTAATTATTCTGTCTGGAAACGAAGATATATTTAATGTTAAATTTGGCCAGAAATGCATGGAAGGAAGATCTGCATTAAACGATCAATTTATTCAAATACCTCCACAAATAAATTACAGATTTTAACAAAAATTAGTAAAGTTGTGCTGTTTAGTTGGAGTCGAGTAAGAATATGAAATTTACAATAAATGTATTTGCATTAGAATACTTATTGCCAATTTAACAATTTTTCGAACTTATTTTCAACTTTTTAGAGCACCAAAAATAATAAACAAACTTTTGCACATGACTATCGTGATAGTCTACCTTAACAATAAGTTCTAGAAAATGCTCTGCTCGTTTAATTTAACTTTAATTTGCACCGCAATTTATCGGCCGTGTCGTTTCTTCGTTGCGCTCCTACGCGACTTCGAGCGGTTCGAAAAATAAAGTGTTAATGGCATGTTTGATACACAAGGTAGGTTCAGCCCACTGCATACTTCAATCGAATGCATGTTCGATGAAACCAGGGCTGCTTCCACTGAATAATCTAGTCGAACCCGTGTTATATCGAGTTATTCGGTAATCCTGTTCAAGTGTCATAGGGTCAATGTTTTATTAGCAAAAATACATAGTGCAATGGCTCTGAATGAAAAATTGATCAATTCTAAATGAGGACCGAAAAGTCGTACAAGTTCGACGATCGTAAATTCTTCACATTTTAGAGATAAGACGTTTTTCTGAAAAAGGTAAGATGTCTTTTTCATTTAAGAAACTTTTTATAAATACTCGTTTTTTAAGATTTCTATACTGGGGATTTCTATAACGATACACCTTGTATCGTTAGGTTGAAAGTGCAGTTAATTCATTATCATTAGAGAGGAAATTTAGCAATTGTAAAACTGCGGTTCTCCGTTTGTGTAAGCCTCTTAATAACTAACGCTGAGTTATAGCTTTGTTTATTTATAAAGTAACAAACTTATGCTTTTTTATACATAAATTTGATGAAATAGTGCCACCATGACAAATGAACGCGATTATGGGATAACTGGATCAAACACCGATTCGAATCGATTATTCAGCAAATCCGACTTACCCCATCGAACATGAGTTCAATTGAATTATTCGACAGGTTCAACCTGCCTTCATCGAACATGCCATAAATGCAATCATTGCTCGACGATGATACATAATCTAATAATGACGGGAGTTGAAAAAGCTCCTTAACGTCGCGTTTCGTGGTATTTTCGATTTATCTCTGTATACTTCAAAGTAACGATTATTATCGATCCATTTGCGAAATTTATAAAAAACTAAAAACTTGGCTTAAAACCGAATTTATCTAAAAGCAGGGAATATACGATACAGATACATTTATCTCGGGATATTTTTATTTTTATTTTCGGTTTATTGAGTTTTTTCGTAAGAGCGTCAAAGTCATGTATTGATTTTTATCTTTAATTATATTACTTTTTTCCAGACTCGTGTTCCGTCTTTTGTAAGTCTTTCGCAGAGGTTTATTAGAACCGCTGAAAAATACGTTGAAAAAAATTTGTCAGATTGGAAGGGAAACAATGTCGGAACTACTCCGCGAGGAACAAAAATATATATAAACATTGAATTTAAAGCGTGACGAAGGCAATCTGTATTTATTTGCTTTCTTTTTCAATATTTGCATATTTAGCGAGTCTTTCACAATGTAACCGGAAAGTGGGCGCGTCTATGGTCTTTTTGTCACTCTTTTAACTTTTTCTTATTCGCCGTCCATCTTTCTTGTGGATCGTATAAATTTTCACACTTGTCAAAATGACGATAGCACACCTACTCTCGTAAAAAACCCGACCGCTATCCAGATGAACATAGATTTCTCTCGCGGCGAAAAAAGCGAAGGATAACTGAAACAATCGTAACGTAGTTGAAATAACGTAGTTGATTGATATTTTATGAAAATTATTATTAAATTATCAAATGTTTAAATTTAAATTTAGAAATTAGTACATGTCCTACAAAATCTTCTAAATATTTTCAAAGAAACATGAGTGGAGAAATTACGAAATTATTTTGTGTCTGAAAAAATAATGACATTTCTCATTTGAGATCTCATGAGATTTCTCATATGAGATCTCATATGTGAAATTGACCTGATTTCTCAAACGATAACTCATATGATCGATCATATGGGATGTTCTCATATGAGATCTCATCCCAGTAAATAAAAAACGATTAAATACTACAAGTGATTTTGAATGGTATATCTATTTCAATTTGAAACTGAAAAAAAATCACCCTAACGAAGATTTGAACTCGGAAAGTTCCAGCCATCAGCTTTACACTTTACCGAGTGAGCTAATCTGACTCATAATATCTGTGATTTAATTTGACCATAGTCGAAAATGACCTGCTATGTTACTACGAAAGTGAATCAAATAAACGAGTTTTGACAGCATACACATTTGGTTAATTAATAATGACGATGAAAATAAATGCAACATCAATAGGTAATTACTGTAAATGTAAATCAATTGTAAACAATTCATTCGCGATTCAATCTTATTCAACACATACTGTTCGTTTGTTGGATTGTAATTTAGGTTAGAACACTGATACGGGCAGACCAAATGTCAATCGTATTCTTCGAATTGAAATACATTCATTTGTGTGTCAATCGTAGATTTTAAAGATTCGCGATTCGCTGGAAGGAACGCTGAATCGTTTTCAATCTTTTTCAATCTTTTCCTATCGTTATTCATTTACTGGGATGTCCCTTATTTCACCGGGAAATTGCACATAAATCCCTCAAACCAACACTCCCTACAAGGAGGCAAAAATTGCATAAAAAAGTGCAATATTGTATAGTAATTCGAGGTCGAAGCTTCCAAAACAGTATAAACTACTATATTTTGGAGTAAATTGTGATAAATTCCTAGAAAACTGCTTTCAAGGTCAAATAATGCTGTAAACAAATGACGCGCTGATTCAAACAAAAGAAACATCGAATGTCAACAGCGTCGGCGGTGAGGGTGAAGAGTCGCCGGCTGTAAACCTCAAGATAGCGGGTTCGAGACTCTATATGGAAATGTTTTTTTTAAGAAATAGAATTTTTGTTTACTATAAAAATGTAGTAATTGGAACTGAAAATAATACGAGAAAATTATGAGAAATATATGTACCAACCATGTCAAAATTTTTGATTAAAGTGAATTCAAAAGAATTGAAATTTTCAATTCTTTTGAAATTTTCTTTTGAATGCATTTCAATCGACAATCTGTATTTTGTTCACAGAATTCAAATCACTATTTTGTTCTAACAAAACGAGACACGAGTTCAAATGCTACTCATTTCACTGTATACTAAATAACATTAAAATGTCACAATATCAACTTCTAGCCGTTTCCTGAATTGAATAGCATAGAAAACAATGAAAGTGAATTCCATACTTGGAATCAGTTTAGCTCGTTATTTCTATTCCATTTCCAGAATTGATTTGAATAGAAAACATTACAATTGGATTCCATAATTGTCATCAATTTCTCTCTTGGAATAAAAGTCGATTGGGCAGAATTGACATTTCAAATTTTGTATTCCAATTGTTCAGATTGTGAATTGAGAATAGTAAAATCCTATTCCCTTGAATTCTCTTTAATCAAAAACTTTTTACAGGGAAATACTAAGAGAAGAAGCTTCGACCTCGGAATGATATATAATATAATAATAACTAAGACAACTTTTCTCTCCGTGTACTCTTCTCTTGTTCCAGTCTACGAGAAGTCCGGAATAGAGTCCGAGACGATACCCTCGGACACGCACCTCGAGACCCGCGGCGTGGCTTGCGGCAGCATCGACCTGCGCGAGTTCGGCGCCGAGACCGTCGTCGCCAACGCGTACCTCAAATCTTCCGTCCCGGCCTCCAAGCGCTACCTGCCCGAGATCCGCGTCGACTCCGACGAGATCAACCTCGAGATCTACCAGACCAGTCCCCGCAAGTACCAGGAGTCCAAGTTCAACTCCAGACTAGCGGGCCACCGGAAGGCCGCCATTTCCTCCGGCTTCACCAGTTCCACGGAGCCGACCAGTTTCACCATGATAGAGCACTGCGTCGGTTTCTGCGAGTACCCCAAGGCCAACGTGATCTGCGCCAGTCCGGTGCAAGCTGCGCCAACGACGGTCAGCAATTTGCCAAATGTGGCGCCCAACGTGGAGCCATCTGCTGGAACCAACGTGCTTTGCAGCGCCGAAGTGGAGGCCAGGTTCACGATGCCGGATGTGACGCTGGCGGTGACGGCGAGTGAACCGGAAGTGGAGCCAAGTGCAGAACCCAAGGCTATGCCGGACATCGCGCACACAAGCGAGCGCAAGCAGCCGGAAGGCCAGGAGAAGCTGCTGGAAAACTGCGCGGTACAGGAGGCTGATGAGAACTCGACAAGTGGCATGCTGGACCGCATTTCGCACGACTTGGACTATTTGCTGAACCGGACGCACTCCGGCAAGGAGGAGGCGTGAATGTGGGCTGATGTTACCTCGGAAGGTAACATTTTCGTGGAATTCTGGGTAATGAAATTTGGAGTCGTATGGAAATGTGAAACAAAATTGGAAAGAGAAGCCAGGTTTTGCCTTATTTTTAGGAATTTGCGACCGAGATTCGTGATGAATTCGTTACCTGGCCAGAGAGGCAACTTTCATGTTTGTATTACTTTTATAGTTGTAGTTATATATAAATGAGAATGCGGGACTAATGATAAAAGTTAAGTAAGATAAGCGGTATTCTGTTAAAGTTGATTTTCTGGCCGAGGGGTAACGTTTTCGACTTGAAACTATAAGGTTGCGAGTTCAATACTCGGTGGTGACATGTCAGAAAAAATGAAAGGATATATATGGAATGTCCGAAAAAAATAATGAATTTTTCTGTTTTATATTGGTTTTGATTTGAACATCTCCTTTTAATTCAAGATCATTTTAGATCTACTATATCATCGCGTTCCAAAAGTAGGAATCCACCATGAAAACTAAATACAAATATGGAAAATATGGAAGGTGGGTATTTCTGTCCAATTTTCTTTCACATTTCTATTTAATTCTAAATTAATTTTATTGTCTAGAATTTCGAAGAAATTTAAACGGGTAGTCTAAAATAAAATATTTAACAGGGAGGAACGGAAGGATTTCCTTAGTTCAAGTTGACCTTTGAAATGTTTGTTCTGCCCTTTCCTACAATTTCTGACTTAAATTTCAAGTCAGGTTTCAAACATTTTTACCCAGAACTCTGTAAACCACAAAGTGTGATTTGATCATTTGCGCTTGAAACTGTGTAGAAGTGCAGAAAACCATTATATCTGAATTTTCACATTCGTTCGCAAAAATTTGTTGCATATTCTGCAGGATTTCTTGCTAAAAAATCTGCAGCTTGAAAATCGCTTGGAAACTTTTGAGGAAGGTGAATGAAACCATTAATAATATTTCTTCCAATCTAATTGGATTAATTAAACGAGTCTTTTGGTTGATTAAACATTAGAACTCTTTTGTTCTAAAAACATTTTTGTTGACTAAACCAAATTCTGTTTCATTTTTCACATTTCTTTGCTGATTACTCAACTAAGGAATTTGACATTTAAAGCATTTCATCATTTAAATACTAACAAAATTTATTCCTTGAGTATTAACAAATACTTTTTTAACAATTTTAACAAATTTTTACTAGATTCTTGTAAGAGATAATTGAAAAAATTCGTATTCCTACCTCAGAATTTTTGAATTATAAGTAAAGTGGAGTTAATTAACTGTTGAGTAATTAGCCATTACAAATTAACAATTTGCATTACTTCGTTACATTGCATAAATTGCTGCATTAGTTCCATTATGAAGGATTTACGAAAATGTTACTTAACTAGTACAATGATTATGCATCATGACAATTATTGTACTAGAAAATTACATTTTGATCAAAACGTAATTTTCAATATCAAATCTTTCCCCTTTGAAATTCTAATAGAATTTTCCCATTCTCTTATATTCCTCCCTGTTTGATATTTTTTAGCGTCGCTTTTTCCAGAAGCCGTGTGAAAGGAAAAGAAGTCGGTTCAAGTACTACTTTATATTTTCCGACAATCTCTAAACTAATCCCAAAACTAATCCAATCCATATACTGCATTTCTGGATTGGACTATCTTGCAGTGTATTACTTTAGGGTTATTTTTTCCAAAATATCATAGTTGTTTATTTCAACTGAACAAAGATTGACTCGCTGAGTAAAATAACTCTGACGCCTTTCGTAAAGTTTCTGGTAAAATGAACACTCTAAGAAACTCTGAAATAAAATACGAAATTCCGAAATGATTTTGAAATTAAGTTTCACATTTTTACTGACTAATTACAGAATCAATTTTTGAGACAACATTTGAGACCATTTTTGAAACCAAATTTAAAATGTTTTAAATATATTTCCTTTTGATATATCTGAAAACATAAAACTCTAAATTCATTAAAAAAACTACTGGACAATTTTCGTGCTTTTTTAAATCAAACTAGTTATCCAGCAAGAAATTGATGTGCTCTAAACTCTATTACACTCAGCAACTCAATTCCAAAACATTTCCATATTTTTCCACCCAACAATTCAATGTATTTCCAGTTATTACCGCCGAATACAGGTAACCATATTAGACGCAACGTACACCTGACGTGAAATGTTTTAAAATGATTGTTTCAAAATAACGGCGGTTCAGCCAACTCAATCCCGTCAACGGAATAAATCACCGGGGCTCCATGGAACTTAGAAAGAGATGCGAATTCATGCGGATTACTTCTACATTTCTATACGCTGCCGGCTGCTGGGTTGTTTGTATTTGAGGAGGAGTTGTAAAACGCGTTGATTCGACGTGCATTTTTATTTCTCTTGATTTGGATGGGTCGCTTGTTTGTGCTGGAAAAGAAGCGTAGGAGTGACTTCAAAATCGCCGCGAATTTCGGAATGAAAGGGCGCAGGTGATGCGGATTATTAAGACTGTGTGTACTCTCAAGGATCGCGATTTGAGTTTAAGCGCAGTTGACTTCCGATTTGCCGTTAATGCCACGCTGTTGTTCGACGCATTTCGGCTATTGTCACCGCCGTTACAAAACAAGAAAGGGTCCGGGAAAGTTTTGTTATCAAAATTTAAATACGGCATAATGGGAATAAGAAGCAGCGGGGCACGCATACATATTTGCCAACTCCACTTGAGAGTTTTCCAAACTTGCAATTTCTTTTAATGTCCGTTCGCTTTAATGTCAATTATGTAACTTTTCCCTCTCCGGCGTCTAATTTGTTTTTCCCGGCTTTGAGAGTATTCATATTCTGGCTTTATGCACTTCTTTCAGTAACCCGGCCGAAATTTTGTACAATCAAGAATGTTCGAACAATGTTCATGAAAATGTAAATTTTTTAAGCGCCAGCGCCATTCACATTGAATGTGAACCATAGATAATGAAAACCATAACTTTTTACGGATTCAAGCGTTTTGTCGAAATAAGTCATTAAGGGCTGCTTTGGTAGTTTAGTTCCAGTTTGAACAGTCAGTCTGAGGCGAAGTGGAATTTCAAAGGTGGGATTTTGTCCTGTGTGTGAAAGAAACGATGGTTATTCCACGATGACGTAGACTGACTGACCAAAGTGCGATTCGTACTACTTGATTTTTCTTACCAGTGAAACTAATGGTTGTATTTCGTATGAGTCTGTAGTTGAAATTGTTATGTATTGTTAAATACCGTATAGTCATGTTAAATTGTTGAATTGTTTATTATTAAAGTAAAATTTGTTACGTTTTGTATGTGCGTTTATTGTAAGTCTAAGAAATAAATTTTATATAAATGCAATTCAAATGTCTGCTGTTTTATTTTTATGTCAAAGTCCCCTTTGGAAAAATGCAAATTTATTTCAAGAAAAACAAATTATTATTTTAAATAGAGAAATAATATTATTTTGATTTAATTAAAACAATTTTTTTACTTGATTTAATATATTATATATGATGATATAATGTTTCTTTATTTTATTTAATATAATTTGAAATCAAGTTTCAAAGTTAATGTTTTGGAACGAAAGTCACTTAATTTTGGACTTGAAGTCAATAAAAGACCACTTATTTTTGTACTCTGAAATGGTCGATAACAAAATTAAACCCAGCACCATATACGAATTCACGTAAAGTCGATGTTAATCGTCGGAGAGGCGTAAAAAATGTATTTTCATCGAGTTACAGCATTTATTTATCACTATAACGTACAGCCCTTTCATAATATCCATATTTCAGTCGTCGCACGTCACTCTTTTTTTTATTCTCTTACTTCCTCACTCACTCTATTCTCCTCTAAAAAATTCTCTCGCGATTTTTTCCCCTTTCTCTCGCTTACAATAATTTCATTTATTATAAAGCTATACATTTATTATTTTTTTTGCTCATAGTCGTATCCTACTTACATATTTAAGATCAAAGTTTATGTTTTGTGGTCATAATAATAATTGCTAAAATATGGTTAGTCAAATGCGTAAGATATTTTTATTTGAGGTACGAAAATGGAACAGTTTGTCATCATCTCGGTGTATTCGCTCTTTATCTCATCTTTGTTTCACGAGTTTCCATTTGTTTTGCGTTTCTTCCTGTTACTTATCGGTACTCGGATTCTCTCAGCTTTTATTGTTTTTTTTTTCGTTTTGTTAGACAAGCAATGTTGTAAATGCAAAAAAACGTAACAAGGTCGGTGTTAGTTCAATTAGTACTCAAGTATAGCTATGACTAGTTTTCTGTGACGACAGATTCTCTTAAAAATATAAATTATGTACAGGAATTTCAACTAGTTACTGTTACATGCTTGTTTCTCTGTTTATCTAATCTTTTTCACTGAAGTTTGAATCGACCTTTGTTCGCGAAATCACATCAATTAGACCTACCATTCCGTAGGGTTGTTCTTGTTTCAATTAGGGGGATGTCTGTTTTGTCTCGACGCGGAATACCACCAGAGGTGACTCATTTTCGCAGATGTCAACCCGCGAAAGCGCATGAAAACTATTATCAAAATATCGTTATTGCGTCTAGATTTCCCGGCACTGATAAAACGAGTGTACTCGTCCATTTAAAAAACAGCGAACGTCGTAACGTCCACTTTAAATGGGCTGGATATCTCGTTCACACCAGTAAACAAGTTCAACTATCAGTTAAGTAAAAAAAACTGCAAAAGTGTGCAAAAAAGTTTTTTTCGAAAATCGTAGCTGTACCTCAAAAAATGGACGCACCTATAAACTCGATTCTACAAAATATGAGAACTTTTCTGCAGTACAAAAACGAGTAAAATTGTTGTTCATGGAAGAACGTTTCTCGCGAAGCTTCGAGGTACAAAGAACGCAGCCTTACGACTAAGATTCCGAATGTCGAAAAAAGGTGAGCGAAAGTGTGAACAATAAAAATCAGCTAATTGGATCAAACGACTTTTTATTACAAAAAATGCCTAGCAAATGGTTTGCTGCTGTCGACTGAGCTTGACTCAATTCTGTCTCTTAGTAATGTCATTTGTTCGAATTGGAAAAGAAACATTGCCTGTTGCGAGTGGTACTTTATAAATTAATTAACACAAGTCTTACGCAATCATTGATGACAGAAAAATTACTGCGCCTCCAGCAGACAAGCTGCATTTTAAGACGTCATGTTGCATCAACAGTGAGAGAATACCTGCAGTCAGTAGTATTACAATGCAATAATCGTACAATAGCCATAATAATAATTAGCGTAACAACGATGCTTTTCCTCAAAAATTAAATCTACTCTGAATCGTTCTTACATAACCGTAATTGCGTTAGAATTTAAAAATATTAAACAAATTAGAGCTACAGTAAAATAAGCTAAGCGTAAGAAGGAGAAAATCGAAACCTAATGTACGTGAACAAAGTAAAACGTCAGTGTTGATGACATGACGGTCTCCGGCAGAATTTGTCTGACGACAAAACTTAAAATACATCAATGTCAATAAACAATATCTCGATTGGAGCACCACGGCTGATCACCCCCCTAATTCAATGAAACTATTGCAATACCGTCTCTATTCGTGATCGGCACATAACTCGCTTAAACGCTCGACTTCACACCCTTTTTCTCGCACTCTCTTTCTCTCTCTTTCTCGCTCTCTCACTCGCGGACGTTTTCCTCGCATTCCACATTTACACAGACGACTACTCACTTGTGCACGACGTATTTATTCTCTCATAAATAAACAACACTTGTCACAAAACCATAAACCTTTACAGGGGAAAAGAAACGTTGCACGTTGTTCAAGACATCAACCAGCGGCATTACGGCTTTACGGTTTCGACAAACGAAGGAAAAAGAGCATACGGACAACGAGAGTCCCGAACTGTCTTGGATTAAGCAACGAAACCGGAGCTAAGTCTCAAAGAAAGGATAACGTTTGTGCGATCGAAAATCATCAATGATTCGACTCCCTGGCGCAAAGCCATCAACAAATTGACGACGAAACAAAAGGACGCGTCTCTGCAGTGCAAGTCGTTTGCGTCGCATTGTAAAGCGCTGTTCGTCTGCGCTGTCTCGGATAGACAGTGCATTACATTTTGTCGGGATTTCAAACTTGATTAATTGGATTTCGAGGTAATCTAGCGTGTAGACTGTAATATTTAAAAGAGGAGTTTGGAAACTCGGTCGCAAACTCCGAGCGATATGTGGTGGCGCTGAAAAATGACGGATTACGATTGTACTAAAATCAGGTTAAAAGTTAGTGGACTTTTTTAAAGAATTATGGTCGTATGAGAAATCTGCTCGTATGATGTGGTAAAATTTACTAAAATTACTGGGTGTGGAGAAAAACCTGTGATGTTAGAGTTAAGGAGATTTATCAGTGCTAAAGTCACTTAGTTGAGATCTTTTTAGTTTCTATCGTTGCAAGTTTGATAATCATTTTCCTCAAAATCTACTTCCAAAAATGTTATACTTAATTTTCATTTGTCAGATTCCCTTCTCAGACTTCTCGGTTTTTCCTACAAACAATTATTTTAGTCAAGTAAATTAAAGACTTTTCTCTGTTGAATTTTTTTCAGTAAATACCACCGTAATTTTTTAGCTCTACCAAACTTCGTTTTACAAAAAAGTAGCTATCCGAAATCCTCAACGCTTTACACTGAAAATGCGAAACGCTTTGCTTCCACAGAGACTCGCCGAAAGAACATGCACATTCCCAACGAATTATAATCACCTACAAAAAAGTCCCTGGTAGCCGAAAGCCCTGCAAATGAAAAAGCCATTCCCCGTTTCGTCGTTCGACTTATTTCATCAGCATAATTCGAAATTTCCTTGTACTTTACGTCCATCAAAATGCGCCTGACGCTTTTAGTTGAACGCCAATGACGTGACCAAAACGTCCGAGCCGTCTGATTCGATTAACTCAGTCCGAAAT
Organism: Ceratoteleas bidentatus; assembly: GCA_022817645.1. NCBI lineage: Eukaryota > Metazoa > Arthropoda > Insecta > Hymenoptera > Scelionidae > Ceratoteleas > Ceratoteleas bidentatus. The sequence continues at coordinate 20,881 of JABFPB010000614.1, forward strand.
CGATGTTCGGCTTCCAGGGTGCTTTTTGCGTTTCCCGTTTGGCTGGCACAATCTAGACAATCCAAGCGCGATTTGAAGAATCGAAGTATTCGTTACATTTGGCGACTTCTAATGTTGATTCGATTCTATCTGTCCGTCTTAAAAGTATTAAGCGATTATTACAAACGCCGCGTCACACGATAACTTTGGTCAGTAAAGCTAGAGTCGAGAACGACACACGCGCTCGCTCACACACGCACGAATAGGCCTGAGTGTATATTCGTTAAAAGCATCCGAAGTCAATTGAATATATATGTATACATATGGATATATACATATATATGTGGTGTTAAAGAAAAATATGATGGGCCTTCCCGCTCTTCTCGTTTCTCTCTTTTCGTTTTGTGCGAAAGTCTCCAAAACGCGTTCGCGAAAACGCAATCCTGGACGCGATATGCGGAAAAAAAGTCTATTGGAATTTGATACAATTAGCAAGATTCGATCATCGCGACTAATTTATTGTACATTCATAGAATTATTCTTGTGATGAGAATTTTTTTTGAATTTAGAATAAATTTGTCGAGAGAGTATGCATTGTTAATCGAAATGTTTGAAATGTGTACAATTTCAGAAGAGTTTGTATTTTTTCACATCAAATTCCTTAAGTGTAAGAGCTAAATAGTTTGTTGTTAATTAGTTGCCGAGGAATATAAAAATGTTTTTAAATTCTTAAAATTTCGAGTTAAATGAATTTTATTTGAACTTGGTAACTAAAACGTATTTTTTCTTGCATTTAAATAATCAAGTTTACAATGTTTATATTTCAGATTTCATTTGATATAAAATATTTCATTTAACGATTTATATGAATTATAACTAACCAATTTATATTCAGTCATACAAATTTAAGGAATGTTATTTCGAAATAAATTGTTTTCCATTTAAAAACCTCAAATTCTCTACCAGATATATAACTTAATATTCTGTTCTTGCACTTAAGCAATTTTTACTCACATGTAAAATTACTCATCAGACTGTCTAATTTTACATGTTTTGAGTAAAAATACATAACCCGATCTGTAATTGTACACTTTCATATTGATAGTGTACTTAACGATTTCGATACAATGCACTCAATATTTCACCATTACTGTATCAACTTGCAGTACAACATTTTCCGCAATACAATATCCCGGATAATGTAAAAATGTATTTACCCATCAACGAAAAAACGGATCACGAGGGCCGCGTTCGCCACCGCACACGCGAATAAAAATGGCGTAAAAAAATCTACCCGATATATTGATGCGTGTCCACGGCGTACATTCCACAGATCTATTCAGCTATGTGTACTTTAACGTTTGTCTCGCTGACTTGTTTACGGATTGTTCCTTCTCTCGACGTATATCGTGTTATTTTTTAATTTCGAAAAACGCAACAGCTGAATCAGCGTACATCGAAATGTCTATACACGTTTTATGAAACGCGACGTATTTAGTCATCATTCTATGCGGATATATCGATTTGCTTAATTGTACATTGATATATACAGTGGTGCGAGAACGAACGCAGCGACGCGCACTTTTTGTCCAACGTTCAGACGTTTTGCGAAATCTCGCCCAGTAATTATGTTTTACAATCGACAATTCAATATCTGCCATGTTTACGATTTCGTTTTTCTTTATTTTTAACTTTGACCTAATTTCTAGTATCGGAGCTGGACAAATTTCGCTGACTTCATTCGGCCGATTGCGGAGGGATAACAGAAATAAGACCTTTTTTGCGTCGTTACTTTTTACTGCTTAAATGGGACAGTGTGGCCGAATTAGCGTGTATTCCAATTTCGTTGGGCCATTTTTTGATTAGCCCCCAAGAAGCACCCAGCCCCGATTTCGATTAATGTTAGACTCGAATATTCTACCTGAACGCTTAAAGTAATTGTAAAACATGTGCGAACGCCTGTTCGGAAACAAAACTCCATCCTTTTGGCCCTTCTCGTTCGTAATGTTTATTCTTTTGTCTTTTATAAAGATTCATCTGATAAAAATCTTAAACTATAATTATCCATTACAAATGTTTGCAAAAATAAATTTGTATATATACAAAATACAAATGTTTCTTTTGTTCCTTTAAACCGATATACTCGAAACAAGTGACGAAAGGGAAAATCAAACACGTTCGATGCTCGATAGCCATAATTACTGCGAGTGATTTAAGTTTCGACAATGCCATACCGATAAAATACTTCAGGGTTTCCCGTAAAAGAACCAGCGTTCGGGACGTCAAGTGAAAGCGGCTACAACAAGGAAATGCCAAAAGAGAAAAGCAATAGTTTTAGCGACAGGAAAATGATTGCGAAGACACTTCCCTGAAAAGTACGTGTTATTGCGGAGGTAATGTCTGTCCGAAATTTCGAATCGCGAGACCCATTCAACGCCCAATCGAAGCAATTATGATTACTCGAATAACAAAACATACGCAAAGCAAAAGACAGTCACTTCCGACACGTTCCTTGTTGCTCGGTAAAAAAAGTACTCGGCACCCCCTGACAGTGGGAAGTGACGATCCAATCGTGGGAAGTGGTCGTTTCTCGCCTTTTCTCTTCTTTTTTTTCGTTTTTCTCGTATTTTCTTCGCGCGAAACCTCGATTTAAAGGAAACAGAACGGAGAAGCGAATCGAAGACCGCACGGCTGGCATTTGCTCGTTTTTCATCTTTTCTCGCCACGCGCGTTCCGTAAAAATTGACTTAAATATAAAAATACATAGCCAGTCTATACATAGAGCGTGCAAAGTGGCACAGTGAACTGAGTGACCAGGTATCCGGGTATCTGGTATGGTTAACTGCCGCTTTCGGTGTTGGTCGTCGGCGGTTCCGCGTCCTCGTGGTTCTGACTTGCTTTACTAATTATAGGTTCTGAGAGTCCTGAGGTTTTTGGCGGGTTACTAATTACATTATCACTACTGGATGCCGCAATGTTCGCCACGGCGCCATCCGTCAGGTGCTGCAGGCACGGGAACTCGGGCCCGGGCAGCAGCAGCGTCGTTTGAGTCGGAAGGTTCGTCAACGACACCATTCCAGGCGTCATCATCTGCTTATTGAAACAACTTCGCAATGCCTCTTCGATCAAATTCGCTATTTTATCACGATCAATCTGTAAAGAAGGAAAAATGTTATTTGTAACTTTCACGATAAATTAACAGGGTCTAAAAAAAATTCCTGTAGATTTTCTGTATGTTTTCCATGAAATGTAAAAAAAGTCCCGGATAAAACACTAAAGGAATAATTGTCTCTGTGTTATATTTGAATATATTTATTACAATAAGGTGCAAACATTGAAAAGAATTAATTTCCCTTTTTTCTGTGTATGTGGTAAGGACATTTTATGTTTTTTTTTTTTTAATTTATTGTATTACGAATTGTGAATATCCACTTTGGACCAGTAATGTAACGTTGACAGTAATTCAGTTCACTCGTTTCTGCCTTCGAACGACGAAGGGAAAAAGTAAACTATACGTGTTTTTTTTTCAAAATTGAAGAATTGAAGAAAATGAAAAAGAGAGTACGATTTGTCAGACCGCAATTATGTAGGAAAGTGAAATATTTGTTGTAGAATGTAATCTTTCATTATCAACGAATTGGTGGGTTTTAATTAAAAGATGTAAAAATAAACTTGTAAATGATAAAGATAAAAAACACTATCTCTGATACTCTAGACTTGAAGAATCGCCTAATGCGTTCCAGAATAAGTCAAACAGTGATAGGGGATAGTGCTCGGCAATCTAAAGAAGCAAATATCTTAAAAATCGCTCAAAAAAATGTTTCAAGGAAAAAGTTACATTGATTTCAAAGTGTTGAGTAATTTTTTAATGATGTAGCAAACTATTTTATTTCAGATTTATTATAGAAATAAAATGTATAATCTTCTCTTTAAAGTGATAAAATAACTTTCCTAAAAAAAATTTAATTATTATTAATAATAACTTTTTCAAGGAAGTGCTTATGGGTAACAATCAAACATTCCATAATTTAATCTAATTAGATTATTATACTATATTTTATATTTTTGTAGGAACTATCTTTTCGCGCACTCTCCCCTATAGAAATGAAAAATCTAAAATTAAACTTTAATCAATTAATCAGCATTCATCAATAAGATTATATCTTCTGCGAGATAACAGAATGTATGGCACAAGCTATTGCAAAGTAAATAATGATTAAACAAAATTAAAAATAAAATGTCAGTCGATGAAAAGCAACTTGCTTTAAAGCCAGAGATAAATGCCCAAAAATAAAAATGCAAATATCGTAAACATTATTTCCGTATTCTTACAGTTTACTTGTAATATTTTCACTTATTTAACTACTTTATCTTAACCACTTCACGTTTTTCAAATTTGGCATTTAAATCTATACCAAAGCTTTTTTTATGTCAGCACAATTGTTTAACCTTTATATTCAAACCGAGATTCAAACAAATGTCATCAAACATATCACAAAGCAAATCCCGAAGCAGTAATTAGCTTTCGTCTTCATGAATCTATGATGGCACTTCTGTGCCATCAAAGATATAACAAAAAATCTACCTTCAAGTGCATGTTTATGAAAAAGTCACAGCTACCAAACAAAAGATCAATAAAAGACAACTGTAACAAAATGTATATTTCCGCAGATTCGCGTAACAACAAACCTCATTTATAAATCCAAAATGTACAAGTTCCTGTGCAAGGAGCATCGACGTATCCGTTTGGGATACAGGACACGTTAACTGTCTATTCATTTTATCATCCATTCGCAGTAATATTGTCATCTGAAAAGGCATTTGCTGTCATTAGTACCTATGTTATTTATTAATGTTTAAATTTTAAACTTTAAAACGTATTGAACAAATCCTAAAATTATTAAATTATCAGAAACATCTGATAAATGGCATTGGACAATAAATGTTATTGATTCATCGAAACGTGCTTCTTTCAATTAATTAATCAATTAATTAACATCGCTTCAAGTCGCTAAGGTTGCCTTACTGAATTAACAGTGACACTAAGTATAAATGCGTACTGCTAATCCAATAAACATTCAATGTTGACCCAGCATTGACTTGTTATTGAAACAACTGTGTTTCATTAATTAACAGCGCCACTGACATTAAAGCAATTTAAATGCATTGACTAACGAATGTAAATTATAAATGTAATAATAATAATAATTAATATTATATATGTAGTGCATTATTAGGAATGAAGCACTCAATGCAAATAATGGTAACAAAGTGAAGAACAATAAATATTGCAACTATTTTTACGGTAATTTATTGCTGCGGCATTTTTTCATTTAATTGGAATAACACGCTCGAGTGAGTCTCTTAAAAGTCTGCGTAAAATGTCCTAAGTTTAACTTCAGATATCTCGAATGCGATAAAATCATTTTGGAAATTCGCCAACTCATTGGTCGTTTAATAAAGATTATTTATACAAATTTTGGCGAATTTCTTCACGCTCCGACTGCGCGACCGAACAACCTTAAAATGAATATTTATAGACGTTTCGCTCGAAATGAAGAATTGCGCTTTTGACCATTGCTATTGGCGAAGCTCCGCGATTAACGTCCACAATTGTCAAAAATATTGTTTGGACTTTGGACACGTGCAAAGGTACATTTCGATGGCTCTTACGAAGACTAGGACATCTCCATTTAACAATACTCTGAGAAGTCCTAATCTTCAACCAAATTTTTAGATATCCTTATCTTTATAAGGGACATCGATTATTACATGGCAACTGAGGAATGAGAATGGTCGATCTGGGAGATACTTACAAGTAATTCACAACTTTCTTCTCGCGGTTTTACATTACACATCATATTTACTACTCTACGAGACTCCACGTCAACTGGTTCAGGGGTTACTGATTTGACTGACTCAGTAATTTCAGGAGATATCGCTCTTGGACGTACGGGCGGTGGAAGTTTTGCCATAAATGCTGTCAATGGGTAGATTCCATATCTGCAAAAGATGGAGGATTATTGGAGGATGTTTGTCAATGATTTGGTTAGTTTAACTACTGTGCATAATGATAGATATGTTTATTATAAATGAGGGCTCTGCTAGAGTAAAATTTACCATTGTATCCACTAATAATACACACTTCTGAACAATTCTTCAGATTAGCTGAATTTATTTAAAATAAACTTTAATATATCCTAAGACAACTATGTAGTTGAAGGAACTGAACCTTATACTAAATGTTTCAGTAATTCAACTGGATATAAATATTTAGTCTTTACAACTAAATTATATTAGGTTAATTTAGTTAATTCAACTAAATTTCGATAACTAAATTAAATTAAATGATCACCCAAATCCCAAATCCTTACTTTACATCCTCGACGAATTTCTCCAACTTTTCGGCAATCGGGATGTCGCTCAGTCGAATTTCCTGGGGCGGCTTGTTCTTATACCTAATCTCCGCAACGACGGTGTCAGGACCGTAAAGCCTGTGCAACACTTCGTCTGTTATTGTTTCCGAAATATTCGCTACCAAACAAAAAGAGATGGGTCCAAATTATATCGTCGGTTAGGCATTCGCACCATCGTCGGAGCAGTGAAATCAATCAATCGGGGAAACTAACTTGCAGAATTGACCAGTGCATGCGCCGCCAGCAACTTGAGCGAATGGACCTCGAAGAGGACGGGATGGAACAGGAGTTCTCGCGCGCTTGGCCTCTTCAGAGGGTCAGCCTGCAAGCACTTGCGAATGAAGTCCTTCTGTTGAGCGTCGTCCAACGATTCAATTGTTTTCCGGATGTTCTCCTCCGTCACGGTGGTCCCACTGTCGCCGTTCCCGTGGATCTCCAGTGCTGCCATCTCCAGGGCGCACATACCGAATAAATAAATGTCTATGGCTGGTGTCACTGTGCCTAAAATAGTGGAAGTAAGGCGATGAGTTACGGCGAATAAAATAAAGAAAGTGATGTTTCTCAGGGTGGAAAATCTGTGATGGGATGTACATTATAGTTAGCATGTGCCTGAATTTTAATAAGAATCGAATTGCAAAAATCTTCCAGGATTTAGAAATTATGGATACTTATTCGTTATTTTATGATTAGATTTATATAAGATTGTAATAATAAATAAATGTGTAACTTTTAAACCATGGGATATTTCTGGAGTTTGATTCAGGTGACTTTTCCTTAAATTCAATGGGGAATATTCTAAAGTCGCATTTGATTATCTTCTAAACTAAAAATGTGTTAGGCTAAAAATCAAATAGAAATAAGATGCAATATTAGCCTTTTATAATAAACAATTAGATAAAAAATTTATTTTTACTTCAATATGGTAACTATAATGCACATCCCACCAGTTATTTTCTACATGAAATAGAACTATTTTACTTCACTGAAGCACATTTTTGAATTGTATTTTCGCCGATTCAAACAACATTTTTGAACACTGAAGTGGACCCCAAAAAGATTCACTTTCAATGGAATGGATAAGGAATAAATATTCAGGGTTTTTATGAAAAATAAACATTTTTCATCTGTTTCAATGTAAGCATTTTTTGGTACTATAAAAGTAGAAAAGTAGGTGTAATTAATGTTTTTTGAATATTTGTTCGTAATAGTATGAAATCATACCATTAGTCTTAACTTTATTAAACATTGTTAACCCAGACGTAATGTTAAATTTATGTTCATAATGCTTAATTATCGCTGGAATCATGGCAAGCATAATTCTAACGTTAATTTAACATTATCAACGTCACAGTGATAAACACTGGAATAACCATAAACTTGGAAATCTGATATGTTGAATTAACGCTAATTGTATGTCTACGTTCTGTTCGTAAGTTTTTCGAGAGCCACTTCAGGAGTTGTACACAATAAACAGTTGCTGCATCTCAAAATATCTTTTTATGCCAGAATTGTAAAAATAATTAAAACGTTACTTTAATACATTGCCTATCTTTAAATATAACTTTAATTACATAATGAAAAATCTGAAACTGAAAATGAAATGTATTAAATTTGAGTGAAAATAATGCTGCACTATAACAAAATTAACAAGAATCATAAATATTTGTGCATTTCAAGAAAGTGCAAGCGTTAAAATTTTTTTTAATCAAGAAAGAACAACAAATGGACGATCACTCACTTCCATATTCCGGTGCAACGAAATGCATATTCTTTGTACCTCCCCTGCAGGTTTTAATGTGATGATGAATTGCATCTGGCGCCACTGTAATTACGAGAAATTCATTGTTACATTTACGTCGATTCTTCGCAATTCAAAGCAAAAAACGCAACACCGAAACAATTCGAGGAAAGCTTTTTTCCTCGACGAACTGAGCCGACGACGGATTGATGTTTTTGCAGGAAAGTTTGGAATTTAAATTGCAATTTACATTTCGCAATGCAGGTTCGCTTTTGGAAATATTAAGCGTATTATTCTAAACTATAACGCGATAACGCAAACGAGACCAGCGCTTTGACGTAGATCTTTATCTTAGTCGTTTATCGTGGCAAAGGTTGACAATTCAAGAAAAACAATAATAATAACAATCCTCGTCATTAAATTACTCGAATATTTTATATCGCGGCGAACGGACACGACCGAGTGCACAAACGTCATTCAAGTTAATCGGTTTAATTCGATTTGTTTTACTTTAATTAAACTTTGTTTAAATTCCGTTTCATGGCATTATTCTTCTCCGTTGTTTAAGGGTCTTTAAGAGATCATTAATATTGTTCGAAAAGATGCTTACTATAATCATTTTCTGGATCTGCAGCATTTTCTGGAACTGTACTTATTGCATCTCGAAATATGTAATTTCGGAAATTGTATATAATTCAGTGTAGAGGTACATTAGTCATGTCTTTTAATCTTGGAAAATGAATATCTTGAATTTCAGTAAGTGTATCTTAATGAAAATTCGAGGGCTCGGAGAGATTAACGTTCGCGAAGCTCTAGTAATATTTCAGTAGATTCTAATCATCTTTCAAGTTATTGTTAAGTAATCATAAATAATTTGATCTGCAACACTAAAGATACAACACTATTCTAAAAACTTTCCAAAGTATAAGATTTTTCTGTAAAGGAATTTTCTTTTTCCAAAATTCAAGTTAAGTTCCATTATTTTGTAATAATTGAAATTTACGAAATTGAAATTTACGAAATTTCAATTATTAATTGAAATATTGTAGTTTGACTTTTGTATTTTGATTTAACTCATGTGTCAAAGAGAGACAGAAAGAGTACTACGTTGGTCAGTTTCATAGTGAAGTTCCTATATATTGCATAAAATAATATTAACATATATTGCAGAATCAATTTTATTTGATAACAAATCCGATGTTCTAAGTCTTTCAGATTCAACCTATTACATTAAATGTCTGAACTAGTTTTTTATTCGCCAATGTGTACTTAAAAGTGTGACTACTGTAACACTTTTAAGGAGGTTCTTACGTAATTCACTGAAATTCATTGAAATTCATTTACCATTTTCTCATGTTTCAAAAATGAAAAGTTTATATGAATATACTAGAAAAATGAAGAAAATTTCAAAGTATAGGCTATGTATGCATCTGTTTTGCGCGACGCTACCACCATCTAGAGAGTGAAATTTTTCTGGGCAAAATGTTTTTTCTAAAATTATAATAAAGTCTTTACATGCTTATTAACAGAAAAGGAAAGTTCATTGCTTAAATGAAATCAACAGAAATTGAGGAATCAAATTGATTTCTCCCGGAAAGTGCTATTTTTCGCCGTTATTTTAGCGCTGTAGTCGATGCTTACATAGCATATAAAATGTCAAAGTTGCAAACAATTTGATTCTTTCAATTTTTAGCGATTAAATAATAAAAAATAACACAATTGTTTAATAGCGATTAAATAATAAAAAATAACAAAATTGTTTAATAGCGATTAAATAATAAAAATAACAAAATTGTTTAAATAATTGCAAATATGACAATTGAAATCCTTTCCATCTTACTTAAGTTTTTTTATTTTTAAAGTGTCTTCAACTTATATTACATTTCCATCAAATCCTCATGATCATTGTCCTACCACTTAAGAACAATAAACTTGCATTTGTTTAATTCATGAACTCCAACAATCTTTTTCTCAAAAATTTTAGTCTAGTTCTCATGTTCTTTGGGATTTTACATCGATCGACACCCCATCTGGATGAGAACTATTTTCACTGTTTTAAACCATATTTTTCATTTTTCACAATAACTACATTACATTAAAACAAATTTCATTAAATTAAGATTATGTAAGTAAATTATAATTATGCAATTTACTATATACATAAAATTTTAACAACAATAATTTCGTGAACATGGTGAAAATAGTTCAGTCCAGATGGCGCGATCGATGTCAAATCCCACCACAAAAAATATGTCTCTCATTACACTCTCATATCCATGGAATCTCCTCCAAACCCACTCCTCCCCCCCTCCCTTAGCTCTAAACATCTCAATCTCAACATCAAAGTATTTTCGCCCGCACTAAATCGTCTCGTTTTTTCTTCCGCGGCCACGCGGCACTTTATCAAAACAACCTATATTCGCGTCCAAAAATAATCGCGCCGAAAGAATGTTTACATGATAACCGGCTCGTTTCGGCATTCCGCGTTTATCAGCGTGTGACATAACGCGGAATTCCGCGAACCCCGAAACAATATTAATAAACGGCGCGGCGTATTTCGCGCGGTTTTGCGTTGCGCAAGAGCCTTGTCGATAGCGGCGGCGGCGCCGGATTGGCGCGCGACTCGGGCCAATGCCGGCTCACCTCGGCCGGCCGCGCAAATCGGTAAACAAAGAAATAAACGCGAACGAAAAATATCGAATTTCACGTGCCGCGCGCTAATTGACGAATCATCGCGCGCGATGCGATTGCCGTTGCGTAACGCGAGAGGGCGCTATTGCGTTTCAGAGCGGCGCGCTATACCGTTTACGCTGCGCGCGCGCGACACCGTGTTTACGTCCGGATCGGTTTACCTTTAACCTGTCACATAATACACGAGACACCGATACAGCGGTTAATAGGGATTAGCGGAATTGCGTCGATTGTTGCGCCGCAGCGGCGCACTTACCCGAGCCAATTTTGACGAGCCCGTTGTGCTGAATGAAAATCGTGTCGCATGTCAGATTTCCGTGGATTATTGGCGGCGAACAGGAATGCAAGTAACTGCAAAAGAACGGAGGCGACGGTTAGGCGGCTTGGCAGTAAACGTTGGCGAACTCTTAGAGGTCAAGGGGTCGCAGGTTTTAGAGGTCTTTTGCGGCTTTCTGAGGTGTTGTGATCGGGGATGGGAATCGTCAATTACTCAATTACTTGCATAATGTACAAAAACAGTGTTTATTTGCTGAAAAAATATGATTTATAATAATATTTCTGTTGTCATTATGTAAATTATTTTGAATTATTAGTTAATGTTCTTTGCAACAATTAACAATAACATGAATTGGCAAAGTAATTGTTTTGTACAAAGTAATTGAAAATTACTCAGTTACCCATTACTTTCAGTTTTTCGAAAGTATTTGTTGAGTATTTATGTTTTAAACGATTGTAGTGACTGTTATTAAGTAATGATAAATAATGTATATCATCGAAAAAAGAAATTTCACCAATAATAATGGTTTGTAAGTAAATTAACTTTAATTTTACACTTTTTTCAAAGTAATTGAATAATTGGCGTTGCCATTCTGAACCAGTGACACGCATAACTTTGAAAATCACTTTCGTTTAATATTTTGAGTTCAACAAATAATGTTTCATTAAGATCTCAGCAGCACGAGATCGTGACCTTCCTCTGTGAGAGGCAAAAAAGGGAACAATAATGAATTTTATTTTTTTTTACATGATGTACCAATCGGAAAAATCTGAAAAAATGCCAAAATGTAGCCAATTTTTGGGGGAACATTCAGTATTTTTTACAAAGCGTCGCGTTAATAAACACTTTGTTAACAAATGTTTCAACGCAAAAAAGGTTTTAAATATGATTTTAATTTTTTATGATTTGAATTTCGCGCCAAAAATATTTTCTGAAGATTTGAAGCAAAATTTGTTAAAAAACATAAGCAAAATTCTGAAGACATAAGCAAAAAGTCAAAAAAATGAAGACATAAGCAAAATTCGTTAAAAAATAAAGAAAAAAACACATTTTTTGAGTTTACGAAAGGGGTGGAGGGGGAAGGAAGGTTAAAATAGTATATTGTGCTACTATGGAGTAATGACGCACTTCCCTCCCGTGTAGCACACAATATTTTGTCTCACGAGGGACGTAATGCGCTACTTTGTTCCCGCTCAACAGGGAGCAAAGTAGTGCATTACTCCCTGCTCAGTTACTTGGCTCCCTGCTCGGTTACTTTGCTCCCCGCATGGTTACGTTGCTCCTTGGAAGTTTACTTTGTGCCCTGAATGGAATAATGAGCTACTTTGCTCCCTGTTTTGAGGTAGCAAAGTAGCTCATTACGTGCCCGAGTAAGAAAATTTATTGAAGACACCTTTTTTGGGTCAAAAACGTTTGAAAGAAACTTTTATTCCATTTCGAAGTGAAGTACTTTTCACCATCTCTATCCGGCTATAGCCTTTGACGTTTTTCAGTGCACCCAGATAGAACATCAATTTGACATACATCTAATATATGTCTAATATACGTATATTATATGTATATATCTATTTTATGTATGAATGTGCATTTAATATATGTATAATATACATCTTGTTCTATCGGGGCAAGCATGAGAAAAAATATCGTGTGCGAATTTGGAGGATTGCTATGAGCTCCGACGAGTGGATTTTTAGTAAAAGAATCGTCGGAAATCATCAATTTTCCTCCCTAGTTGCACTATACACTATTACCCAGATGCAGTATAATTTACATAGACTTAACTGGTTTTTGCGGGAACGCACAGATATTTTATATTACAATTATATATCTTAAAAATAAAATGCAATTAAATTTATTACATTTTGTTTGTCAACAATATTGAGCTATAAAAAGTGGAAATAGAAAATTATGGCCGTACCTGAAAAACAGCCCAAAACTTATAACTGCCCTCATTAATGAGAAAATCATAGTAACCACTCCAGTATTCTTTAGGTCGAGATACAGCCTTTGTGTCGCGTGCGTCCTCGTCATCCATGTCGTGGTTGTCATTGTCATCATTATCCTCCTCGTCGTGCCCGCTGCGTTCATTTTGTTGCTTGCCAGTGTAAGTCGGCCGATACCATCTAGAGCGACTGTCAACCCATAATCATACCGCCTGATTGATCATGGTTACTCTCTGTGCGACATGACAAATCACACATCCAATTCACTCATTTACAATTAATTTCGTAGCAATATGTTTTATTCCACCAAATGAACAACAATTTTTTGTAATTTTAACCCCGATAGAACAAGATATATATCCATACTTCCATACTAATATATAAATGAGAACACATGTTTGTTTGTTTGTTTGTTTGCTCCAGTATTTGTCTTTGCATCACGCAAAGACAAATACTGCAATCAAACTACCGAATTTACAGGCGGAATCCTTGAAGTCTCGAGATGGTTATCTCCCTGTATAGGGAGATAATCAGGTCTCCCCTCCCCTACTCTCATCGGATTTACTTAGCGGTGTCAGTTTGGTGAGAGTATAATATATATATATAAACACATATTTATACTGTCACCAAACTGACGCCTCCAAGTCAATCTCATGAGAGTATATGTAATGGGAGGTGAGCGGAGGGGGGCGGAGGGGAGGGGAGGGGAGGAGGGATCGGGAGTGTAGGGAGAGGGGGAGGGGGAGGGGAGGCCAGCAATAATAAAAAACAATTTTGGCAAAAAGTACATTGGGGAATGGGGCGACGGAGGGGAGCGCGAAGCGCGGGGGGGC